>JAJMJD010000083.1:0-47838 GCA_030568975.1 Australozyma robnettiae
AGTATCAGTAATAGATAGTATCCACTCTAACTCAATCTTAAACCACTTCCTAACAGAAAGATTTTCTTTTAATAAAGTCAAATTCAGATGTTTCAAGCCATGCTCTCAAAAGAACAACAGGTAAAAGAAACCTAATTCAACCCATCACAAAGAGATCAGAAATAGAACTGAATGATACGGAGCTTTTGGAACCTTTTCTTGAAAGCTAGTTCGTTAGGCTGATTGTTTCTAAATATATTCTCAGTGACCTAGTACGGGTTCTAAGAACAGATTTCCTCCCGACTAGGTTTAATCTGTCGGTCTAAAGGTCTAACTTGTATACTTCATTAGATTCATCGTTTTTACGTTTCCACAGGGTCACGTCATTCACTTTTCGGGATGTTTACATCTCACCTTAATTTCATTTAGGAGTCTTTCCTTTTGATAACTCGATATTCCCGATTATGCAATTCTCAATCGTTTGATCAGCGACGTTCTCAATTCCATTCTTGTTTCAGGTTCTATTCTTGATCCTCTTTAAGGTATTTGAGTATCTGAATTTCTCTTTAATGCCATTAGTGCACAATGAGCTAGAATACTTTGGATTTCGTATAAAAATTGCCAACACCGGAAGAAAAAGTTTTGGTTGTAGTAGGCTCTGGTTACTCCTATGGATTAGGATGGAAGGCACTTCCCAATAAGCATAAACATTCTAGTCAAACGTAAGTGAAATGGATTTGAACTTTTGATTGGATTTTTGTATCTAATTATTTCGTCAGGAAAGTTCTCAATAGGGCAAACTTGGGTTTAGGCGCTTGATTGTTGTAGGCTATAATGATCTTGGACGAGAGAAACGAGTGAGTGAAATAAATGTGGGTTTGAGATTCAATTCTTCGAACGAGCCAGAAAATGTTGAGTTTTGAAGAAATTCATTCATAATTTTGAAATATGGGAGGTATAGCAGTATATCTTACAAGAAAGGTCCATGGTATTAATAGTTTCACAAGTGAGAGAGATTCACCGAAAAGCAGTCAATATGCGTGCTATGGATTCATTTAGAAAAAGAATTATATAGACATTTTACTTGAAAAGTTGTACCAGGCCTTTAAATATGGTATATGACTAGAAAAAGAATGGCTGCAAATGGCTGCAAATATATGACATCTTTCTAACAAGAACAATAGATTTCCTGAAAAAAAACCATTATTAATTATCAAATGGAAAGGCAAAATAGTCTTACCGACTTGAAAAAACACGTTGGGATCCAGTCTGTGTGACCTGATCTCCTAGTATAACGAAACCTCGATCATTCCTATCAAAATCATCCAAGAATAAGAACAAGAGAAGAATTTTGGTCTTTTTTTTTCTTTAAAGAAGGGAAATTCACAATAAGCTTTTCAAATAGGGTTAGCTAATATGAATCTTTTTGATACTTGGCAGATGGTCCGGCAAGCGCAGAATCGACAACGTCGGCGAAACTTTGTGCCAGGAAAGCTATTCCATTACTATAGACCACTGATGTCTCCTTTTAGGGAATATGCAACCTCCATAATATCTTTTACCAAAGCAATCAATTTAGAATCTAACACTAACATGCACAGATGCTGGAAAAGGGTTCTTTTCAGAATATCAAATAGATAGGAAAATCTAGAAGGAGCCGATACATTAATTTCGTTTGAATAAAAGATATTCTATGTGGATCTACCGAATTCTAAGGTACCTTCCTTAATTGACTAGCGTCCTAATTGTCTTATATAAAGACAGCGTCAATTACATACCAAGAAAAAATGAGTTTTGAGACAAATTTTATTTGACTAATTTAGATTGGTTAGAATATATGCCCACCAGCTCCGCCTAATCTTACCTTGCTTGTTTTCTCATTTAGGCATACATACGTTTATACACTGAACGGCCAATATAATGATCGGGCAAAAGATACACCAAGTTGCAAGTGACTACCAAGACTAAGAAAGGAGTTTGTAGCTGGAGTCATATAAAAGAGATAATATGAGTCCCAATTAGGAGATACGGGGAAGTGTTTTGAAATGATGTCAAATGTCAAATGCCTTAAGTTAGAATACTATAGTAACTCAATGTCATTCAATATACAGCAACCAGACATGACTCTTCCAGGAGAAGAAATATCTGTAACATTTGATTATGTTTATTATAGTAAGAATCAACAAGAAAGATAAAAGAAAACACCAGTTTGACTTGTCAACAACTCAATATCTGCGTTTGGAGTGATCATGAGACGTACAAATACAATACAGAATCATTAGGCATTAAGTAAAACTGTAGGAATAGTTCCAAACAAGAATGTGCAAATTCCCGGACATTGCTTTAGCCGTTTTGTTATTACTTGCCCAAACTTCACTACAATATCATGACACCATTTTTAGAGTTTACTAAAATAATAATGCTATATACAGACTCCTACACCTATATCTATTACCCAAGCAAGAATGATTGTCAAATGTTGAACAAAACAACAATAATGTACATCGAATTCAAAAATAAAAAATCCTAGCATGCGCAAGAAATTAACTTTTTCGATTTTTTGCCACAAGAAATCCCGCTGCGCTTCTTGCTCCCCGTTTACATCTTCTGTAGAATTACATCATCGTCTGATTAAAGATAGGGGTGCGTCGACTCAAAAGGAAAATGTTGACTCGATACGAAGCTGTCCAGCAACAAACAACAATACTTTGCCTCTTAATAAGATGGCTTCTGTAAATGATGAACAAGGATCTGCAGATTTGTCCACTTTGGGTCGTTTAATCTCTAAGCCGCTTTCCAGTACCCCCGGATACGTTAGTCCAGCAAGTTAACTGTAGGACAATATGCAATATGACGTTAATTTCAATTGTTAAGATTCAGATCGAAGTGAAGGTTATGATTATTGTTATAACCAAAATTTGTAATTGTGCATTATATTCAGTATATTGAAAGTTTTAACTATGAACGATTGTATTGGTACATTTGCAATGCAGTTTGAACAAAACAAATCGATTCAAATAAATAAAATATTCAATTTATTTTCGGGTTTCTCTTTGTTATTCCACCATGACCAATGGATATCTTGTATCCTAATTACTTTATCAAGGTCCATATATTAGTGACATGAACAACAGTTCCAGCAAAAACAACAAGAATCACCATTTCAACGGCCCATAACAGGGATCGATAATTTGTGTCCCTTTTCCGCTTCCTGTTGTTTCTCTTTATAGCTTTCTTTTTTTTTTAACTTTTTACCTGTTTTTCAGGCATTATATCCTCTTTTGTCTTTTCAATGTCCCCTTCAAACAACCCTCATGCAAGGAGACGTCATAGTGATTCAATTAGACCAATTAATCTTCACCTACTAAAAAGGCAAGTATACACCCCAAATAGAAAAGATATAGGAATTGACAGGGGAAACCAGATCTACTCTGTGAAAAAGTGATACAATAACTATAGTCAGAATTACTTGAAATGGTGTTGTTCTGTTATTACATCCTCTGCATTTACTCTCAAATAGACTCATGGGGAACTAAACACTCCTGCAATACACCTCAATTGTGCTTTTGAACAGCCCATTATACTCCAGGACGGTTCAAATACACTGCGGAAATCTAATTTTAAAGATAAAAGTAAGAATAATCATTTTCTAATAATAGCTTGTAAATTCACCTCCTTAACGGTATATCCAATGCACTTATATATCATTTGGGAAGGACATACATCCTGTACATGAGTTTGAAAAAGTGCTGCGTCCTGCAGAAGAGGAAGTGCCAAAACAGGATTCTTGCCAACCACCGAAAACAAACGCTAAATCCCCTACCAACCACTTTTCTTTAGCTCTATTCTTGTCCCTTTTCTGTGAAGCTGGCCTCCACACTCCTTAAATCCTAACATTTTTATATAGATACCTCCGTACATCTCATATATCCAACTTGTGGCCTTCTTTTCTTTACGAGATTTCAAACTTCTGTTCAGGGTATATTTTACGGAAAAGAGACTAAAAGAATCGAACAAATACCGAAATCGACTTCAAATTATCTTCTAAGGATCTTTTACTTCGAGAAAAAAAACACTTATTGTCCCGCTTGAATAAACTATCACCTAACCTGGTATCCCCCATAACCTCTCAACAATCCTCGAACAGTCCTTTGATTAATCCTTGCCAGAAACCTCCCTACATTTGTTTCAATTTGTTACTGGTATCAATGTCCGATTTGCTTAATACGAGAAATTCTTCAAAAGCCGTTTTTCAGCTTGATCTGGAACTAAAACTCCCCATACACTATGAATTAGGTATTCTTCTTGGTGAAGGTGCTTTTTCTAGCGTTTACAAAGCAAAAAATACTCTAACCGGCAGTGACGTGGCTATCAAAGTTATTAATAAACTGAATTTATCACAAAAGCAGTTGGCGAATATTAGCAATGAAATCCATGTTATGAACACCCTTTCAAATGCTGGAAGCCATCCTAATATATTGAGGCTTTTAGAAGCAATTGATACTGAGAAAAACTGCTTCATTGTCTTGGAATTGTGTGATGGTGGCGAAATCTTCAATAAAATTATTGAATATACCTATTTCTCAGAGCTGCTTCTGAGACATGTTTTCTATCAGCTCTTGGATGCTATTCGTTTCATGCACGAGAACCATATTGTCCACCGAGATATCAAACCTGAAAACTTATTGTTTGAGACCATACCATTTATGGCACGTTCTGAACAGGACGCAAAGAAAGCTCTTCGTAGTTCGGACGATGACACCAAGCAAGATGAGGGTTGTTTTGTAGCTGGACTTGGAGGTGGTTGTATTGGCCGAATTAAGCTTGCTGACTTTGGATTAGCCAAGCAACTCAAGTACGATCTGCTTTCAACAAAGCGTGCTAGTAACCTAAAAACACCTTGCGGCACGGCTGGATATACCGCTCCGGAGGTAATCCACTGTGGAGTGGAAACAAAGCGTAAATTTAAGACCTCCGCGTCGAAGAGTAACTTTTACTCAAAGGCTGTTGATATTTGGTCCCTTGGCTGCTTTTTATTCACTGTTTTGTGTGGATTTCCCCCATTTTATGATGACGATCATGATGTTCTTACTCAAAAGATTATCAAAGCTGACTTTGTATTCTTAGAGCCCTGGTGGGATGAGATCAGCTCAGATGCGAAGGATCTTATCAAAAAAATGTTGGTTGTAAACCCAGAAGACAGGATAACCATCGACGAGATCTATGCTCATCCTTGGATGGCCAATGCAACTGCTCCAGAATCGAAAGAGTACTTCCCTGAGCAGATTAGTCAAGTTAGTGGTTCTACTTTGAGCTCAAATACTGGAGCAGGTATATCTCCCAGTAGTTCAATTAGTTGGACAAGCAACGATACTGTTCTCCGTAAACCAGGCACGCCAAATGGTCTGGCTCGGGCTCTTCTCAGCCCGGGAATTGCAATTAAGCAAGTTTTCAATAATCCTGCGATGTCTCATGTGAACTTGAAACTGCTAGCGCAGTTGCGACAGAGTAATACCGCTATCAAGTTTGACGAACAGACGCAGTTTAAAGATCGGTCACTTTGCACCAAGATTCCTCAAACACCAGCACCAAAAGACATAAGCTTTCGAAACATTCTACTGAAGCACAACTTTTCGTTTTCAGATGGTGATACTGACGATAATGATTTCAGTGACGATAGCTATTTCGATGACGATTTGAGTGAGTTTCAACTGCAGTTTCACGAGGAAGAACCAACGGATTCAAATTCCGATGATAATTATGATGATGATTCTCAAGATCCATCAAGTCAATTTTACGTCGGCGATGTTGAAGGCACGCCAACCCGCTCCAAATACATCTCAGTTTCATCTAATTCTTCGACAGATTGTCTGAAACACACGTCGAATGGAATAGATAGTATACTGCGGTCACTGTCAGAGTTCAGCAACATGGCCTCTGAAATTAAGTTCACACTCAACTTGAACGATCTGAACTTAATCAAGCGCCGGACTTCAGTCAAAGGAAGCGCAAATGCTTGAGTGTCGATTTTTTTTTAGTTTGCTCGGGAAAATGATGTGATGAGCAGAAATATTTGTGACAGAAATTTCACAATGTTTGTTTATTATTGGGGTTTATTGGTTTCGGACATGAGATGCAGAAGAGAGCCGAAAGAGATATCATTAACGACGGTAATGATTTTGGATGAAATTTAGAACTGGTTCATCTCTGTCCATCTTGATTTATCATTCATTTTATTCCTCTTGGTTAATTTTGGAACTCTTATTACTTGGTTCAATCTTGACTTCTTTAGGCTTTAGCCAAACTTCTTCTTCTTCTTCTTCTTCTTCTTCTTCTTGTACTAATAATACACAGTTAAGCAATATCAGGCAAATATATAAAACTAAAATTTAAAAAGTACGAGAAAAACGTATATTTGTCTCCACCAAAACCATCTAGAGCAAAATAAGCTCAACTGGCAATAAGACCTATTCACAGCTAAATACAACCATCCCGGGTGTTTACGAACGGTCAGCAGGCTTCACATCAGCAGGAGCCAGTTCTGACTCCTCAGGAACCAAACAATCGTTCTGTTCCAACAAATCTCCCAACTCTCCGCTCTCGGCCATCGACATAACAATATCACATCCTCCAACAAACTCTTTGTTCACATAGAGTTGAGGAATAGTGGGCCAACTGCTGTACTCCTTGATTCCTTCTCTCAACTCAGCATCCTCCAAAACATTGTAGGCAGCAAACTTGGCAGGGTCAACACCTTGTTGGCCCAAGATCTTGATGGTGGCACGAGAGAAGCCGCATTGAGGAAATTCAGGGGTTCCCTTCATGAAAAGAACAACTGGAGTAGCACTGACAGCTCCATCGATGGCTTCTTTGATTTCAGTTGAAATGAATCTGACAGGGATCAACCGACCAATCTGATGTTAGTGTTTGTTAGCAAAATGACAGAAAGAAAGGATAACAGAGGAGTTGAGAAGAGAGGGGACCGAGTGTACAAGTACAGGATCCATGTCGCGTATTTCCTGATTCAGTAAGAGCAACATACCGAGCGTGATGCTCTAAAAAGAGATGGCGTAAACATTACAATGATTGTGATTGTAGTTGGTAAAACACTTCAAGATTCTGGGGTGTAATGGTCCTGCACATAAATGTATTGTGGTTATATGCAGTCATGTCACTTATTGATGGTTTTGCATTTGCACCCATTTACAAACGACACCCAACTGTGTTTCTTTAACAGATTCATTGTCTAACCGAGTACTAAAAGGCTTAAGTAATTGTCTCTTAACAAAATTTCCTCATGCAACTTCTCTCAGTTATCCCCTTCCTTGTTCTCTACGTGGCAGCCTACTCGCCAGATACCAATGACGATTGGCGGCTCTTGATACCAGAAGCCAGTTCTCCTTCAGGTTCTTATTCATCTCTTCCCTTTAAATTCGGAATCATTCCCAGCCCTGTTCTGTTCTCTGATTACGCCTCTTCCCAAAATGTTGTTGGTGCCGGTATCTCAGAAGATCAAATCGCCGCCGAAGGAATGAACAGTGTGGCCGAAATTGCCAGATCTGAAGGTATTTTGAGTGAGTCTGAAGGTTTAGAGTTTGCGGAAAAAGGTTCATCTTTTGGCCCTGAAAGTGTTGTTGATTCTGGAAGTTCTATTGATTCTGCTGCGTTGGATGGTGAATTACAAGCTACCAAAATGTCTTCTTACGGAATGCACTCGCCCCACAGCCGTACAATAGAAAAACGTTCAGGCGAGGCAACTTCCCCAAGGCCTTCGGTTCCAGTTGCTTGTATTAGCGATACTGTGTTGCAATTGTCGTTGGACAGCGGTATCTTGACTCTGGTCGGCGGCCGGATTGGGTCTATTGTCAGCAACCACCAATTTCAATTTGACGGCCCGGTTCCCCAGAACGGCGCTATCTATGCCGCAGGTTGGCTGGTGACAGCCGATGGCTTGTTGTGTCTTGGAGACAAGACGATCTTCTTTCGTTGCCGGTCTGGCGATTTCTATAAGTTGTTCGACGAATCCATTGGCATGCAATGTTCGCCGGTTCATCTTGACGTCATTGAGCTTATTTCTTGTTAAGCAATCCCTCATCTCTTTGCTAGCATCTCTAGTTTGTGAACTATAATTTTGTTCCATGTTGTTTGTAATCGAATGATTTCTTAATACAATATATCTCTGTCGGTAAAAAGGTACTATGCTTTCAACCATTTCACGGAAGCACTAGAAAAAAAATTATGTTTATAAGTGACGAAACATTTGCATCTGTAAATAACTTTCTTCGTCTTCTGCTTTGTGCCTCGGACTTGAGTCAACACATTTGTGCGATTGTGTCACATTTCTCAAGATTCAAATGGACCAGAGAATTTACATTACAAGCCACAGATGATTTTTGACGATTCCAAGCAAAAGAGTCATTTTCATATCGAACCAGTTATATACCACAAATGTCTGTATTGGTCTTGCGCAACCAGTAATGAAAAGAACTGTCACAACTTAAAGGATAAACTCAGTCAGATACGAGGAAACCAATTGGTGAATGAAATATAAGGAGGGGATATACTTGGGCGCAATATTGTTTTCAAACTAAACAAAACGGTAATTTTATGAAACTCGACAAAAAGGTAGTATCTTCAAACCACCTAAGGTCATGTTTTCAACATACTCCATTTTGCAGCTTATTGTTCAACTTATTGTTCAAGTCATTCCACCACCAACAGAGAGAAACAGTGGTTGAAAAACAAAAAAATCCAATTTATGCATCAACTTCTCGTAGACTTAAACTTCGCGGCAATTTAAAAAGAAATACTGACACTACAGTGGTTATGATCCACCTCAAGACCTAAAGTAAAAAGTTGACAATAAGTAGACGTGTAAATCTTGGCGCAATTCTTCACATCATAAGATGCCGACCTGCAAATGAACAGAAGAACTTCAACCGAATACGGAATAATACATCGAAGATCTCTTTCTCCCCTTATCCGAAGCTTGTTGAAGAAACAAGAAAATATCAATCGCATCTGTGAAGAATAATGGGGAATATGCACAGCTTGTTAACTCGGAACTTTAACTCGGAACTTACGTGACTTCCTCACCGGAACCTTTTAAAAAAAGATCATATACAATTCACTTTAAATGCAGTCACATTGAACGCAGACAATTCCAACTAACGTTTTATTCCAAAGGACCCTGGGGCATTGCATTGATTCCTAATGCCTTATTCTAAGCCGAAACCAGGCAAATTTAAAATATTTAAGAATCGACATCATTTTTGTTGCAATTATTTACTTAATCAGGAACCATTACTTAGAAATCTAGGACCACCATGTCGTAATTCCATCAACGACCAGGAGAACTTTGGATGAACTAAGTTTTGCTGTACTACTGCAGACAAACTACGAGAGAAGCCGCAGCAGTTACATAAGCTCATTTCAGAACATATTAGTGAGATACGCATGCAGTCTGCCTGCAATGGTAGCCAACATCTTGGTCTTGACTTACTAAAGATGCGCTCCATTTTCTTAATGCCCAAATTCCGATTCTTTAAGGTCGTAAATTGTTAAATGCATTGCACTTCATAATTCCATACGTTAAGCTTGTTCTGTTTCTTTTCTTCTGTTCTTTGTGTCACCTTAAATGGCGAAGCACTCTTCAGCCGCCATAAAGCTGAAGCTTGTACTTGTTAAGTCACCGCCACAAGTATAGTCTATTTCTTAGTTAGTTTTCTGTATTTCGCGTTGCACCGGTGTGCGTATGTCAAAAGTTAAGATCAGCTTGATAACATCGACCAATAGAACTTCTCTAAGCAAGGAACCCTTGGATCCAACCCTCACACAGGTTGCGAGCCATCCAACCCTGCACCCTGATCATCGTTACTACTTGCAAACCGTTGAAACTTAACAATGTCGGAGTTCAACGCACTATGCAGATTCCGAAACAGGAAGAAAAGTCATTCCCATTCACTGGCTTCTTCTATTGGAGTGTTGTGTGAGTCTGTGACGGAACGCATGTGCAAAGCATTACTGCAATATTACGAACCTACACCAGAGACAAAAGCCCCCAGGATTGAAGAGTTAGCCACGCATAAAAAATTAATGTACAACTGTACGATATACATAATTACAACAAAGAATCTAAAATTGTTTTGCTCAAATATTTGTGTTTCTATTTATTGAATTATATGTGTTGAAGGTTTGAGAAGAACTGAAGATGCGTGACACAAGAGCTGGTTCTGGGCCAGTCATGTCGGCATTAAAAACCGATAATCATAGTGATGGTAATTAAAAAGTATTAAAAGAGTGACAAGGGTATTGAGTTTTCATCTTTCTTCCTGGCAGATGTAAATGTTACCCCTAAAGGGATTTAAACAATCGCCATTAGAGAGTCGTAACGAGCTCTTAAGCGATTTTCTCTGGCACAGAAATGGGTCTGTTCTTTCTTCTTCCGCGGCCATTTATGTGAGTCTTGTAGTGTTGCATGCAGTTATCTTGACGAGCAAAACGAGCTTCACATGAAGGATAGGGACACACATGTTTCCTCTCGCCGGTGTGTGTTCTATTGTGTCTAGCCAAATGACCTGATGTAGTAAAACAACGGCCACAAACAGTACAAGCATGCTTTCTTCTCGAAGTACTTATCATCGAGGCAGAAAGGATTGGGCCTGGAGAACTCGTGGAGGAATCACATTCGGATCCGCTCCCGCTATTGGAAGAAGTTGACAAACTATGTCCAGACATATCAGCCATATGAACAGAGTCCAAGGGAGAGCTCACTGGACCAGAAGTAGGGCTGGACATAGCCAGGTCTAGTCTTGGAAGTAAAACTATTGAGTTGGTTTCAATTCCCTCAAAAGTCCTGCTATAATGTTGAGCAGACACTTGTGAGTGCCCGTAAGTAACATACGAGAATGGTTCTGGATAAGGATAGCGATTGATGGAAGACATCAACTCCGAAAAGGATGGAAGTTTGGATTCAGGTCTGGACACAAACATTTGGAATGGGGGATTTTGAATATTTCAGATAATTGTTTCTGATTAAAGATTTGACCGATAACTTACTTATAATGATCGAAAAATTATCTCGGAGTCAAGGGTCTTTTTTTTAACCTTTAATGTAGGTGTGTAAATAAACTCCGTGAATTGCGAATGTCCTGTGTGTAAGACAAATATAACCTTATTAAGGTTGGGAAGGAACGAATTGGGTAAAAGTAAGGTATAGGAGGGGGGACGGGCAACGAAAAATAGCAGACAGTACTGATATTGGGTGCTGGTGTATAAGGGAGAAGGTAATGAATTAAAACGAGGATTGCCTGGAGACAGACTTTGGCAGAACTCAAAATTCAAAGAAGTGGAATTTCAGTAAACCAGGCGATATTAATTGTATCGTTAGAGATAACAATAGGGAGAGAAGGAAACTGTTTCGGTTATATTTCTTTTCAGTAAACTTTGATTAGGAGACCACCAAGTGGAGAAAATATGGGTCCGGTTGTGATACTAAAAGGAGCGATAATAGCTAGGCTGGTTTGAAAAAACTGACAAACTAAATTCAATGCAAAAGCTATTATTATCTTACTTGAGGAAGGAGGCAGCAAACTCTTCAAGTTCGAGGGAAACTGTCTCCATTATATACCTGGGCTATTTTTGCTAGTTTCCTGATTCCCGTGCATGGAATATGTTGAAGCCAATCACATCTAGCCCGCAGGCTTTAAACCGCTGCAGGGCGCCGCTATTCAGTTTGGTATTTACAGTTATTGTTCTGTGGGTAGGATTTATGCACAGCAGCTTAGAGTATTTTTTAAGCTGCATAACTTTAATCTCTCATACAGCTGCAGAGTGCTAAAGCAAAAGAGTCACCTTCTATATATTGTCTTGCAGACACTTGTGATTTAAGCCGTCCCTGCTGTGTTTACATCGTGTAACCCTTGAAAGAAGTATCCTACTGTGCACGCCATAATCCTGTTTTTTTGCGCCTATTTCTATCTTTGGAGTTACCAGATTCTTGAAAGAACACCTTATCGTTGGACAAGTGCAAGTCATGTACCCACAAAAGTTCGTGGCGTAGTTGGACCATTTCGGGCTTCAAATTACTAACTTGGCTCACCATATATATCTTAATACAAAGCGATATAGTTTGGTCCTTAGGTCCCTTCGTCCATGATTGAAACCCTATCCTGTCAAACTAAATTTACCTTTACAGTTTTGATATGGGATTCCCGTGCTGGCGCAGGATATTTTCCCTGCCGTTTAGCTTTATTTAGCATTTCCATTTAGCAGCAAGGCACTGCCAAAAACGGGGAGTTTGGCGGTTGGATCCGGTATAGAAGCGAAGTTATTAGTAGAGACTTCAGAACTGGGATCAAATGAAAATTCAAAAAATTCAGCTATTTGCTTAATTGAATAACAAAGGAGAAGATAAAAAAATTCATATTTTGAGTTTGAACTGGAAGCTTTCTATCCTATTACAAACAGACGGGTATTGAAAAACGTTAAATCATGCACTACAGAAGTTTATTCCAAAACCGAGTGGCTTATGAAAGGTATTGTCCAATAAGATGATTATTGTGATGAATCTACAAGTATACTGTGATAATTAGTAATGTTTATTTATTTTTGTTTCTTGGGCTTGGCTCTTTGGGTAATTAATATTCTTTTAAAGGCAAGAGCAAAACTTTTGAAGTTCTAATTTGGTTATAATGGCTCTGTTTATTATTCTGTAGCCACTACGTCATACAGTCTTGACATATTCGTATGTTATTCGCTCCCATGGGTGCGTTGCCATGTCGGGCGTCGTTCGAGTTTTGGCCACTTGACGTGCAAAAATCATTTAAGATGTAGCTTGTGGGAGGAATTTTTATGGTCTATTTTGTAACCACAAAAAGACTTTTATGAGGATTGTCTATTCGTTCGTATATTTTTCTTGGAAGTTTGGTCATGGGCGGATAATTGCTTTTCGAAATGTGCCATCCTCAACTGCAAAAGATTTGCTGTTTCTGCACGGTTAAATAGCCCCTTGTGCATGATTTCCAATTGTTCAAAGCTCTTAGAAACTAACCCTTCATCCAAGCTCTACATAAATGAAAAATAGCCAGAAGTAAAGGAACAAAAAGGCGGCAAAATACCGATGGAATGATATTGAATGTGTTTTCCGCTTGAAGTAGTGAGCAATGCTGATAAGCAGGCGACAAGCGGTGCTTCAGTCCACATAAAGATATTGAAGGAGAAGGAGTGAGGGTACAACATCCATTCATGAATATAAACAGATAGGAAGAAGATGCAGTGCAACGATCTTGCACTTCGTGGCATCTTCGTAACATTATATTTGACATTTGCAGGAACATTGTTAGCATAAGCAGACCCACATTGGAAGACCAACACAGATTTGAAGGTATAATGTAATTTGGCTAATAGATACGCGAGAAATAAAGATTTATTTCGGAAAATTCAATCAATTTTGGTATCAAGTATCAAGTTACTGGTTTGTGTACTGTTCATTTCTAACAATTACACAGGTGACGTCTGTGGATCTGATTCTAATCTAATTTCGAATCCAAGAACAAAACCAAAGCTATGCAGATTTATTTTTTTCGGCCGTAATCATTTCCTTTATATTTCAATAGCTTCATATTCTTTTCTATTATTATCTATCTTCTCCTTTCCTGTCCCTGATCCCAACTAACACTTCTTCTGTATCATTCTTTCTTGGAGCTTTGACCGCTAATTTCCCGAAATATCAAAGCTTGTCATGATACATATCGGATTTTATATTTATTTTTAATTCAATTGCTCTAGAACAATCACGTATTGTTTACCATCTATTGTTACCACCTGTAGGGAGGTGATGGGAATTTGGATATGCATCCTACAACCATGCACGACGAAGTTATTAGTTTTGATTGCTCCCTTATTTTGAACCGCTTGTGTTTATCATTATTGGTTTTGTCTTTGAGGACCCGGAACCTGTTTGTGGCTGCCCGCTTCAGTATTTCCGTCCTCTTTTAAAAATTGTACTTGATCAAGTTCATAACTGACTTCGAAGAGAGGACGATTCTTGGTCCCAGTCAAATTTGAAAGCCATTTCTGAGAATACAATGTATAAATTGAAATATTGATTCTAAGTAGTTCAATTTTCTCTGGCAGTCAAGCAGTAAGACGTTGAAATGTTTAAATGTTCAAATTGGCGCAAGCAGAAAACAACAAATCTTCAGATAATTGGATAGTGAAAGGGTGGTCTTGTCAAAATTTGATTTTTAAAATACTGCAAAAGGTCCAGTTGTTGAAATGTAACTACGAACTTTTTGTCTACAAACTCCTTTGAACTTAATGCTCTTTCTTCAACAGCAACTCAGAGCAGACAACAACGTGGTACAACAAAAATGAGGCATTATTTAATCCAGCATTACGATATTTATCCTCCACTTTTAAGATTATTATTTATTGAAACACAAATTCTGGTTAATGAAGCCTTCTTCGCTTCAAAAGAGGTTTTTTCAACTTTTTGAAAGTGATGTCCAATAGAGCAACTATCGATAGTCACCCAACATATCGACTAAAGTTTCCGAGAACAGACTTTCATTGAATCTTAAGTCTTTTCGAATAGTACTTGGTCACAGTTTTTCCGAACCTAGCATGCTTGTTCAAACAAGGGAACGCATATTATATGCTTTAGCAAGAACCATAAAAGAGGCCAAAGCTAATGGTTATGGGGTACAAGAGGGTTTTTGAGCTCATTAAACTAGTGGAGAACAAATATCAATCGCTTTCTTTCTTCTTTCCACAAGCTTCTAAGAAGAACACTTCGTTATGGGATGGGCTAGGATGGGCTCTAGGTCTGATGAAATCTCTTGATAGGTGAGGGTATCAAGTCCCTTTTGCTAACTCATCTTCAGGCAAAAATATTTTTTTCTTGTAACTTAGAAGCTTGCACTCCTTTATTTCTGCCAAAATCTATAATAACAAATGGGTGATCATCAGTCCCAGGCGATGAATTCTCTTCCAAATGAAATCAGATATCTCAAACTCTATAATTTGAAAACAGATACGAAAGTACTTCACAATCTTTTGTTCTCTGATTCTGGAAGGCTAACTATCGTTCTATCTCTCTTTCTTTTTCTAATCTTCCAAACGAAACGTTGGGCACCGTCCATTTATTAGGGTCACTTTTCCTTTCTGTGTCCGAAGGCCCTCTCTCATAAGTGTATACTTCAGTGGTTAAATTTGTCCAGTATTCACTATCTTGGTTTCGGAGCAAGTTCTTATCATTCTCTGATGATACTTCGAAACAAATCAGGCATAAGAAGCATTACTTCCAATATTCGTCTCTGCGATTACTACTAACATCCACGTTTGTTTATACCATATATTCAGGCACTTTTTGTCTCGTTCTTAATTACTTCTCTAGCATTGTCTTTAAATGAAAATGGTGGCAACTCTTGTCTTGAAACCTTAACAAATAGAAAGAAAAAGAAACAAAAAGAGTCTAGAGGAGACTAGAACAAATCAGAAACAAACCGAAACATTCTTTCCCTCAATGATATACCTCTTCAAATGCTTCTATTTAACTTCTCTTTTCTTATCTACTGTTCCGAGTTGTCCTCTATTCTTACCAGCAAACTGACCACCATAAAGTTAAAATCTGCAATACCAAATTTGAAACGAAAAACAAACAATTTTCCTCACTTTAATAACAATAATTTCATTTAACATGTAAATGGATGCAAACTCTGTCAAATTGCACTAATGCACGTGATGGATCTCACCTGACTAATGAATATCAGAATGGTTCTATACTTCTTCATAAAACTAACACCTTGAAGTATCAAAATGCGATTTTCTCGTCAGTTTGTACGTCAAATTTGTATTTCTGCCGCCGAGCCTCCCGTAAACTTTGTTCCTCCCTTTATTCCTGCCGTTTGCGATGGCTTCTCGGACGCAATAGGTAATACTCCACTTATGAGACTTCCAAGGATCTCAAAAGAGGTGGGTAGAAATATTTGGGCAAAGGCTGAGTTTATGAACCCTGGAGGTTCGATCAAGGACCGTGCTGCCCGTTGGATTGTGGACGATGCCGAGAGAAAAGGTCTTATTACTGCCGGTGGAACTATCGTTGAAGGAACAGCAGGTAATACCGGTATTGGGTTGGCTCATGTTTGTCGTCTGCGTGGCTATAAGTGTGTGATCTACATGCCTAATACACAAGCCCCAGCTAAGATCGAGACTTTACGTCTTTTGGGTGCTGAAGTACACCCAGTTCCGGCTGTAGCCTACGATAACCCTGAAAACTACAATCACCAAGCTAAGAGACATGCAGAAAGCCTATCTAATGCTGTATGGACAAACCAGTTTGATAACACTGTCAATAGACAGGCCCATATTGACTCCACAGGTCCTGAGATTTGGGCTCAGTTAGACGGAAAGGTTCATGCATGGACTTGCAGCACAGGTACTGGTGGTACATTTGCTGGTGTTACGAGATACTTAAAGTCTATGGATGAGTCTGTTCAGTGTGTGTTGGCTGACCCTCCTGGATCGGTTTTATATCTGTACATTAAGAGTGGAGGTAAGGAAATTATCCGTGGAGGCTCCTCTTTCACCGAAGGTATTGGACAAGGCCGTGTCACCGAGAACTTGCGCCCTGAGATCAACCTTATTGACAGAGCAATTCAAATCTCTGACGAAAAATCTATTGTCATGTTATACCGTCTATTGGATGAAGAGGGAATCTTTGTGGGGGGCACAAGTGCTCTCAATGTTGTCGCAGCTATCGAGACTGCCCAGACATTGCCTGAAGGATCTAACGTTGTTACTGTATTATGTGACACCGCCCAAAAGTACTCCGGAAAGGTATTCTCGAAGCAGTGGCTAAAGGAGAAGAACTTGTGGGTTTGTTTACCCGATCATTTGAGAAAGTATGCTACCTTGGAGTAAATAGGATCAATTGTTACAGCTAGTAACATACAACTTTGGACTGATTGCAGAAAATAGATTGTATACGCCAATGCACCTGTTCAACGCAAATGTGGTATATCACTTGGTGCATATGCAACGCTGTGTGCTAGTTGACAAAATACGATCGCAAAATATGACGTAGATCGGAAAAATACGAACGCAAAATAGTGCATAGGTTACAAAACCGTGATTTGAATTTTCTATGCAGGTCTAAAGAAGACTTTTTCAACCGTTTTAATCGCTTATGATTTGGATCACACGACAGTTGTCCTTCGTCCCGCAATGATAAAAACTGGAAAAAAAGACCTCTCAATCATATAACTCATATGGTGAGAAATATACGACATGTTTGCCTTCATAGCAATATCAGTTGTCATGAGTGACTCGGAAAGAAGTTGTTATGCCTCGCCTCGGTATGCATTCTGTAGTTATGAGGATATTAAATACAGGATTAAGAAAATTTTAATATTTGACGGGCAAAGTCTAATTGGCTCTGGCGAAGTACTGCAGAGTGAAGAACAACACGTTGAATAAAAACCGAAAAAAATATGCAAAGGGGGTATTTTAGGGTTTTCTTTGGGGGGTAAGACGGGAGTACGACAGGAGTATGACAGGAGTATGGCAGGATGGGAATATTTTGGGAGTAAAGCGGATTTTTACCAGCTTTCTACTCCTTTAACCAAAGGAATTAGCTTAGTCAAAGAGGACGCCACCATACCGCCAAGACCAGAATAGAACGTGACATATCGAGTTTGTCAGTAAAGAAGAAAAAGTGCAATGAAAGATGATAGAATCTTTCAATGAAGTAGAGAGAAAAGTAATGGCCCCAATTGAAAGATTTGCAACCTCTGTATAAAAACAAAAGGCTTCTTTAACAATCGGAAAACGGAAGAACTTGGGAGAGAAAGAATTCAAACTTTAGCATCCGCTGCATTGTTTTTCTTTTCCCGAAAAGATTATAAACGGTTGCATATACCTTAATGCTTTGTTTCCCTGTAGATGGGCAAACAGGTAGTCATCAGACCCTTTCAAATTGGGTCCAAGAAAAGTGTGCATGGCGGTTACAGAGAATCGAAAACATCAACGAGGCGCCCAACCATTTTCACTTTGACTATGAAGAAGTATGAATGTACTGTTGACACCCAAAAAAGTTGAAAGGCGATAAAGACTTTAATAACAGAAAGACTTCAAAACTCTTTTCACAATTCGAATTATGAGAAAAGCTGCAGTAACAGACCATAAAGAACTGATAGAACCAGTATCTTACGGATAAGGCTATAAGGCTCTAATCTCCTGCAAAATTCTTCTCATGTGTAGGTGTCACGGCTAATGGAGCATTTTGGTTATGATACTTATTGTCGTCTATCTGCATATAATAATGTTCTTGTAGTTCTATTTACTAATGGCCTTAATGCAGGTTTGAGAAGCTAACCAGATGCAAAATGAAACTGCCTTAATTTCATGCAGTCCTACTAGTTTGGTTTAGTTGCAGCTTTCTGCAATAGGGAATCATTACGAGCTATTCCCTAAAGAATCTACTATCATACGTGACAGAAATGACATAAGAGGCATTTCCAGGGATCTGTCTCTGATTTTCTTGATAAGGTTTTGAGTAAATTTCCAGTGATAAAGGTCGATCTGCTTCTTTAGTTGTTGTTATCTTTGGAAGCAATGACATTTGGAGAACTTGGGTTCAAACTGAGTAAAGAGAAGAGTACCCTTAACGTCGTATAATATGGCTTACTAAAAGTTGTGGCTTACTAAACGTTTTGGCCTTACTGAATACCTTACTGAATATTGTGGCTTCATTAAATGTTTCATTTTGGACATTTTAGAGTAACTGAATGTTGACAATTTCCGAAAGCAGCCAAACATCAACTGAAGTCATTTTACATCTTGAACTTTAATTGCCCGTTGCAAATTTCCGGATAGGCGAGGTCTGTTGAAATGCATTCACAGCACATTTGATTCAGCTGTCTCAAGTTGTTGTTGAAACTTACCACACCGTTGTATCGAACAAGGAAAGGATCAATATGGTCTGATCTGGAACTATCACTGTATATTCATCAGGGACTAAGGTGTTCTGATAGGAACTATCAATGTGCTCTGAGTGAAAACTAATGTTAAGTTCTAATTAGAAATGACCCAAGTTTCATTAAGCTCCTAGTTCCCTTAGCCTTAGCTGCTGATGGCTATGACTGCAAACAGGTTATCTCCAGGGGGAATTGTCACAAACTTTTACTAATCGGGATAATTGCTTGTAAAAGGTTTTTTATTGTGCTCTATCACAGCTATACCTTATTATGAGCCAAGGGCGACAACTTTGATTTGGTAATCGCCAAACTCGTACCAACGAGCCAAACTCATACCAGTAAGCTACGGTGGTCTGCGATAATCAATATTACCATGGCGTTACGCAAGCTCGTTTCATTCTTTTCTAAGAGATAATAATGAGTTTGTTTGTTGTTGTTTTTTTTGGCCCTTTAATACAATGGTAACTTCTGTTTGGATATCACAATAACCTCGACCCTATGATTGTCAGATAGACGATAAACTAGCAAACACTAGATTGACAACATGAAAATAACCCTGATTCTGCTAAGATCTCTGTTCTGCTACTACTGGAAATGGTTGCCGCTTATTGGTAAAGGAGTTACTGCCTTGCAAATTTATGGAATACACAACCACTTATCATCTTATTGTTGACGTTAGACTACAACAAAGAGAAAGGTTCTCTCCTATGCTACCTTTAATGAACCAATAGTTGTCTATCAAATAGGAGAAGGAACCTTTTGTATATTATCTGTCGCTTATCAACACCAAGGAATTTCCTCTTACAGAGTAATCACTACAACGAGCTGATAATATGTTCTTGAATTTGAATATACAGATGGCTTTGTTAATTATCTTCATATAACACCAAACATATGTTTTAAAAAAGCAATCAAGCAATCAATCTAGAATCTAACACTGATGTCTTAGACTGGTTCACACCTTACAAGTTGAACTGGCTAGAACAAACTTATAACAAAGAGAAGAAAACAGAAAATATCCAATCTGACCAATATGCTCTGTTTTTCTAATTTTGTTCAAAAAAATTCCATTCCCCTCATTAGATTTCCTGGCTCGTGACGTCTTGCTCTATTTTTCCCTTAACGCACCACTTCATTGCAAAATTCCATCCTTTTAAAACAAGTGACCCACAAAAATAATTTTCCATAACCCAATGTTTAATTCTATTTACTGCAAATTCATAAACTTCTGTTTACTATGTTATAATGATCTTCTGACATTGCTGCAAACGTATATTATAGATTGCTATGAATCTCATCTTCTTTCGATTTCCCTTATATAATCGAAGTTCAATTGCTTGCTTTATGTATCCAATTCTGAAATTATCAATTCTGCTCGGTATCACTTGGAGGTCAACTTCCCATAGGCCACTTCTGGTTGCCTATTTCCTAAATGGGAAACACATAGGGATATGGAGACCGCCATCGCTTACTCCGTTAACTGTCTTCAGTCGTAGATAACCTCCTGTTATCTGTCTCCTATTTGTTTTGTCATCCTTCCTTGGATATATCCCTCCTCGTCGCCTACGTTCCATATACTACAGATCAACCAGGAATATTGTAGAACGGCAGGAAACAAAGAAGTTTGCTAGGTAAATCTACCAACCATCCTAAAACCCAAAAGTAATGAACTAACTTTAAAATCAATAGCCAACTCCTCCTCCAATTTTTACAACCACATTTCATATCATAACACTACATTCATCACGTGACCATCATCGTTACAACAGCCCCTCCACATTGTAAATTTTTCTGATCCACAAAAGAATACCCAGTACAACATTAGGAAATTACCCGTACAAGACCTTGAGGTACAAATTTCAGATAATTTATACTAAATTAATCGGTTACGAGCCCCTTTCAACCCTTTCCTATTTAAAATTTACCCCCCGTTAGCTCACCTCTCGTGTGACTCAAGTGTTCTGTCTATATCTCCATAAAATCCCCCACCTCTCCCAAAACTTGATGGACCAACAGATCCAGCAGGCGGTCGAAATTGCCCTTCTGGGAACTTCCGACCCCGTGCTCAAAACCCAGGCCATCAACTTCATCAACGAGATTAAGCAAACGGAACAGGGTTACAAGACATGCGTAGATTTACTTCTAGATACCTCTGGTAGCAGCAACAGCAATGCGCTCACAGATGGTCTTAAGTTCTTTATTTTCCAGGTCATCGACGAGAACATTGAACGCTTGTCCCACGAACAACTCTATAATCTAGACGTCAGCTTGTTCAAGTACTTAGAGAATGTGTTGGTGAAAAATGACCAAAAGGTTGAAAAAGAGCCCGTATACTTGAAAAACAAGTTTGCTGACATCATGGGTAAACTCTTCTGTTACGTTTACCTGCTGTTGGATACCTCTTTCCTCTCTAACTTGTTGGTTCCTGTTCAATCGAAGAATCTTGCCAGCATTGACTACTACATGCGTATTTTGATTGCCATCCATTTCGAGATCGGAGACAAGTTCATCGCCCGTGCTGATGGCGCTCAAGAGCGTAATAACCAGTTGAAGGATCTAATTCGAGATCGCGACATGGGCGCCTTGGTCGCCAGCTGGAAGTCTATTCTTACAGAAATTAAAGACCCCGAAATCGCCGACAACACCCTTAAAGTTATTGGCTACTACATAGACTGGATGGAAATCACATTATTCATCAACAAGGACTTCCTAGACGATATCTATGGCTACTTATCCAACGACATCTTGCGTATCCAGGCGTGTTTCACAATTATCGAGTTTCTTTCCAAAAAAATGAAACCTGCAAACAAATTGCAGCTTATCAACTTAATGGATCTCTCATCAATTGTTTCATCTTTGGAGAATTTCGACCTTGACTTCATAGAAAATTTGGCTAAGCTAGCAAACCAGGTTGGTCTAGAATTGGCTCTTGTTTTAGAGAACGAGCAATCCTTACTTCAAGAAGTGGGCGCCCATTTTGTCAAGTTGTGGCCAACAATTCTAGAGTTCTTATCGAACGAGTATGATGATGTATCCCAACAGGTTTTTCCTTTCATACAACAATACTTGTTTGTTTGTAAGAAGGTGCCTGCGCTTGCCTCAGAGGATATTTTATCAGTTCTTCTCGAAAGAGTTATTAAAAAAATGAAGTATGATGTTGACTCTTTTGCATCAGATGACGACGAACAGTTCGACGAAATCCGTCAAAAGTTGAAAACATTCCAAGATACAATTGCAACTCTCCACCCCGCGTTGTATTTGGAAATTGTCCCTGCAATCATCACAAGCTCCATTTTCTCGGTCCTGTCTCTGCCAGGCTTGTCTGAATGGGTCTCAATCGAGTTAGGTCTCTTCGAGCTTAGCAACTTTGCTGACTCCATCAAGAACAATCTCATTAATGTACCAAAGAGCGAAATTCTGACATCCAAGCCTTACCGTTCTGTCCAAGAATTCCTTATGAAGATTATCGATAATTTTCATTTGATTAATCACCCAACGAACCAACTCGCTTTCTTCGAATTGATAATTCGTCATTTTTCCACAAAAAACTTTCTTAATCACACTGGATCCAATCTTGCAGACTTGGTCTTCAAAATTATGGAACTTTTCTCTGAATACGGTCTCTTCAACGCAGTTGAGAGTGTTCGTGTTAGATGTTGGTATTTGTTTCTTAGGTTTGTTACCGTTACAAAACCTAAGCTAAGTGACGTATTTTTGGAGAACTTTTTGGTCAAATTACAAGTTTTGCTTGAGGTTAAAGCTGAATTACCCACTAAGGACGAGGATGATGTTCTTGTTGAGAATGGCAATTTCGACAACCAACTTCGTCTTTTCGAAGTTGCTGGCCTTTTAATTGCATATTCAGGGGTACAGCACGAGGCCCCAAAACTAGTTGACCTTGTCTTGCAGCCTCTTTTCACTAATTTAGAGATCTGTGTCTCATATGACAACAAGCTGGACCCACTCATTGCTCTCCAGGCCCATCATTTATTAATGGCGATTTCTACCTTTGTGAAGGGTCTTGATTCGCCCATGCCAGAAAGAACTGTTCTTCTTAAGTACAATGAAAACTTGGTTAGCAAGATCGACAACGCTGCACAAGTTGTCTTGATTACGTTAGAAAACTTCGGTAAATTCGAATCAGTGAGAGATGCCTCTCGTTTCGCATTTGCTCGTTTCGTGCCAATTCTTGAAGCTACCAGCAGCCGTCACATCAGTAAATTGGTATCGTTGATTTTGTCGTCATCGGAATTGAAGTTACCAGAGTTGAGCGACTTCACAGGCTTCATTGCCCAGCTCGTCCATTTGTTCAAAAACAATGAGCTCATGTTTCAGCTTTTGAACGATCTCTTGACTCCAATGACCAACAAAGTGTATGCCTTGCTTGAAATCAACGATGAAAACTACCCAAACTTAACGCGCGAGAAGTATGGGTTGAAAAAAGCATTCCTTGCCTTCTTCAGTAACTTGGCAATTAATAATCAAATGTCGCTCATGCTTACTGAAACCAACAAACAGCTCCTTCCTACAGTCTTAGCCTCAATTTTCGAATGGTCATGCGACTTGAATGAGCCAACTACTACTAAGGCAGCCGTAATTCAATTTGGTAACATCATCAGTGTTTTGGGATGTAATGGAGGAAAAATCAATGACCCTAACGACAAGTTTGCGATCAATGTTGCTTCAGTAGATGGTATTGATGATTACTTGATGGAAAAAACTGTCGCCCTCTGCTTTGAGGTTCCATTCCGCCAAAAGGAATTTAATGTTAAGGATGCCCAAATTAGAAACATCTCACAGGAACTTGCTACGCTTTTGCGCCTTTACCAAAGCCGTCTGAGCCAACAAGAGTTTGTGACCTACTTGGGTAACTACTTAACCAACATGGGCTTGGAGCAGAGTATTGCAGGAGACTTCTGTCTCAAATTGGTTGATTTGGATGCAAAGGAGTTTAAAAAATATTACATATCATTCTTGACTCAGTTCAAGAGCACCTAAAAGATTAGCATAAATAGACGCATTTGAACCACAAGTGTGAAATAAATGTCCAAAAAAGGAATCTTGTCCGAAAAATTGCATCTTTCTCTTTGTTTCTTTTTCGATTGGGTGTATTATGGACCCTCTCTTCTTTTGTGGGTACAAAGTTTGAGTTTATTTTTAGATTGTAAATTCTCATTAATTTCATTTATTTTTATGAAAACGAAAAAATTTTGAAAGTGGAATCTCGTAAAAAAGGAAAATAGTAAGTTGTGAAAGCACTTTGAAACCAAGCCTTTGAAAACACCAAATATCCAAACATCTTATCAAAAACTTGACTATTTGCAGTTAATTGCAACTAATTTTTAAATTATTTCCAAGCATATGAAGCGAAGCTATTATGGTTTCAGGCCCCTCTACATGTGTATTCTTGTGTGGTGCTTCGACGTTAAAATAGAATGCACATCAACCAAAATCGAAAAACACTTCGAAAAAAAAATTAATAAGTAAAATTAATATCTGCATCTTATCAAATATTAAAACTTATCTAAATATTCGTCACACTCAGCGACTTTGACCCTTCTCCAAGTCATACCCCCACCAATACTGTGCGATGAGCATCGCATCTCATAAATCTAAGTCTCCACACAAGACTCCGTTTTTCCATATATTTACATAATTACACACGATGGACGTCGAAGATAATAGCATTCCTCCCAAGGACGAAGAAGAGCTTCTCTTAGAAAAACTTGTTTTTGGAGACGAAGCTGGTTTCGAGGCAAACTTGCGTAAAATCGAAAACTTGTACGATTACTCCGATGAAGAACAAGGATTATACCCAGCAAGTGAATCTGATGCAGAAGATGATGACGATTTAGAAGCCGCCGATGATTTGTTTTTCATCGATGAAAGCGGTGATGCTACCAAGCAAGTCCAATTTGATGCTATGGAAGTCGATACAGAAAATGCCCAAGACGGCGATGTAGACGGTGAAGACGCTGCATGGCACGACACTGACGATGAAAAGGCTGCTGTGGCTCTAGATCTGATTCGTACAAAGGGATTACGTTTGACACCGGAAGAAGTCGTGTTGTCTGGATCGACATATATTGCCCGTATACGAAGTCAATACGAGAAGATCTACCCACGTCCAGAATGGGTGGACACTTGGGGTCAAACCACAGAAAACAAGTCCGTCCAGTTTGTGGACGAGGACGAAGAGGATGCATCTGTTGGAGCCAACACGGCGACGTTGACGGCGCTCCTCAAATCAACCACTACATTCTCCAAGGCTTCCTCGGTGCTTCTTCCGCCGGGAACACTCTCAATTTTGCGTCTCAAGGATGCTAACATTGTACGTCGTTCCAGAAGTGGAATTCAAAGCATGGCATTCCACCCTCTGCATCCCCTTTTACTCACAGGTGGTATCGATCGTACTCTCCGAATCTATCACATTGACGGGAAAACAAACCGGTTTGTATCCCTGGTACACTTCCGTGATATGCCTATCACCTCGTGTCTGTTCATAGCTGGCAAGGATTCCAATTTGGTCTATGCCTCTGGCCGTGGACGGTACATGCACAGATGGGACATTTCCACGGGAGAAGTTGAAAAGATCCTGAGAATGTACGGACAAGAAAAGTTTCAAGGAACGTACGAGTACTTTAAAATCTCTCCTAAAGGCACCACTATTGCTTTACGAGGAACCTCTGGATGGGTCAACACCGTCAGTGGGACAACGGGCCAGTTTGTGAAGGGTTACAAAGTTGATGGAGACGTTTCAGACTTTGAATTTTCTGGAGATGAATCCACATTAATTGTGTCTAACCAAGCAGGTACTATTTGGGAGTTTGACACCAGCTCAGCTTATGCCAAGGCAACTCGTAAATGGACCGATATCAGTGCAGTGGCTGTTACGAAAATCGCCTTGGGTGGTCCTGGTGATCGTTGGTTGGCCATTGGTACCAAGTCTGGTGTTGTGAATGTGTTTGACCGTCTCAGTTGTTACCTGAGCGAAGGGGAGCCTAAGCCATCCAAGGAGATTGGCAACTTGGTGACGGAAATCACTGGATTGCAATTTTCTCCAGATGGACAAATTCTCTGTATATCATCACTGCAAAAGAAAGATGCCCTCAAGATGGTTCATATAGCACTGGGGACTGTTTTCGCCAACTGGCCCACTAGCGGAACACCTTTGGGCAGAGTCACCAGCACGAAATTCTCACCAGATAACCAAATGTTGGCTATTGGAAATGATGTTGGAAGAATCACATTGTGGAGGTTGAATCATTATTAGATAGAAAGGTTGAGAATGTGTGATCCTGACAAAAGCGTTTGTGAATCAATATAAATACAAGTGCAAAGCAACAAAACAAGTGCAAAGCAAAATATATACAAGTGCATAACTTTTACTTACTTTACGTACTGTGACGAGATGTGTTAGTAGTATATTGCATCATTCTACTGCATGATTCTGACAGATACTGAAAGGACTAGTCAGGTCTACTTTGTAGAACAATTGTGATTGGCTCATTTCAAGTAGAAAGAAAGCGTATAGAATAACGAAAAACACCAAAAGCTGATTTTAGTATATCATCAAATAAAACAAATTATCAAATACACCCAAGAACCAAGAGACGAGAGCATGAGACAAAGATTATTGAAATGCAAAACGTTTCAGATTTCTAAAACAAAAACATAAACAAAAACAAAAATCGATTATAAAAGACAAATCTCTTCTTCATCTTGTCGTTTCCTGATCCATAGCCAATAAAGTTCTAATAACAAGAACAACACCCTGAACCAAACGAAAAGTACCCAATTCTCAGAAAAAAACGAACATTCAAAAAATAATTCGAAGACAAAAACAACACAAACACGAAAAATTCAATTTCCAATCCTAATAATCCATAAAGTTTTCCCATCATCGATTCACATCTTCCTCACTGCATAACCCCAGGTGAGCCTATATACCACCTCTTTACCAACCACTCCACTTCAACACTTCACCACAATGTCCGCTTTAGGAAGCCGGTATGTTTTCCCCGCTTTTGTCAATGTTTTGATTTGATTTCCATTGTTTCGATTTATAGTCCGAAACCAAAATACTAACCTCAGCCTGTCACACAGTCGGTACAGAGACCCCAAAACAGGTCAAATGACTCCAGCCTTGTACAGAGTCAGAAGACCTTACTTCTGGAAAAATATGATCGGACTTCTTGCCGTGGGATCGATTCCAGTCGGTATCTACATGTACACATGGAACTTTCTCAGTAAGGATGATTTCGGAGACATTCCTATTCCTCCTATTTCCGATGCCGAGTTGGCTGAGTTGAGAAAGGAGTATGAGGGAAAGTAATCCCTGCTTCAGTATATAGGGGTACTTAAGAACCCACGAAACGACAAGCCCAATGTATTTAGTTTATTTGTTTATGGTTGTAGTTTTTAGTTTTGGAAGTTGTTTCAAAGAGTTTCCAAGGAGCTTCAAATGATAAAAGTTTTAAAAGAGTATCCAAAAGTCTAATTTCTGTATTCTTTTAATCAACATCTGTTCTTCTAATCATGTCGATACTGGGACATTCCCCGAACAGGATATGGTGTTTCATTAACCACTTGATCCGTCAAAGGATATGGTGATGATTTATCTTCTTCACTTGAAGTTCTCAGAGAAGACTCTTCGAAACTCTCAGAGGAGTGAACGATTGGGTCGTTTCTAGTCGTAATGGGAGCCATGGGGAGTCTTACAGACCCCTCAGGGACATCTGGAGGTGCCCGGCGGGCTTTGGGATAGTTCATGTAGTCATTGAGTCTAGTAGATGTTGCATTATCTGCAAATGGAGTTTCGTGTGCTGAAGACTGGCCATCTACTAGGTGACCATGTCTATCACGTAAGACCGGATCACTGGAGTAAAGATTCTCCAGAGAGGGTGATACGGGATTGTATGAAAAATTGCCACCAAAATCAGTTCCGTATTGCGTTGATTCAAAACTAGTAGACGTTTGAGTTCTGGGTGGAGGCCGAGGTACGGTTGCATTGACATTATCAGCCAGATTATTCATAATAAGATACTCAGTCGAATACTCATTTGAATCGTCAAAAGGATTATCCATTGGAGAAAAGTGATTGACTTCGTTTCGTAGACTTGATGCAGTGTATGTGCGTGGAGGCGGCCTTCTTTTGGTGTCGGAATTCGAGACTGACGAAAGCTCGCTCATGTCGATAGTGGCGTTTGAAAGGTTGTAAGAAGGGAAGTATACACGATTGTATGGACTCTTGTTGGTGTTTCTGAGATCGAGAGAAGATTCTGAAGCCAAAAGTGGGTTTTCTCGTACTTGTTTGTAGTCCATAATCCCTTCGGCAACAAGTTGAGTTTTCAGCTTGTGGTTCTTCCTCACCAAGTAGCGAACGTTATTATTGACATAGTGATAGCAGATATCTTTCAACAGACGGAAACCTTTATGAGAAACCTTCACTTTAATAGGGATAAAGAGAAGCATGGCAAGCACAAACTGCGAGAAGAAAAAAAGGAAAATAATCAAGGAGCATAATTGGACAGACAAGACAACTGCCAAACGGAAGTTTGTATCTGCAATAGCCCTGATGTTTGCCAAGATATCGTTATTGGCATCGCCTCCAGTAGCATAGAATCGTAGCGTCATGAAATTGATCACTTGACGAGGCAAATCTGCCACCAAGATCTCTAAAGCGTCATCAAGCTGACTGTAAACAAAAAAACACCCCCATTCAAAGAATCCCTCCAGGTCGATCTGGTGGAAAAGACATTGGTACCGATAGCTACGAAGAGCATACATCATCCGGGCGTAATTGTTCAAGTAAGCCAATGCAATGTTACGAATACGAAACACATGTATAGCCCATGCAATCTGATACACCAATAGGGCCACACGAAACAAAATACATCCAGCAAAAATCCATTTGGCGATCTTATATTCGTACACGGTGTACTCCAGAGACGACCATCGATTGAACGCCAATAAACTGACACAAGTGTACGTGTCACCTCCCAAGATGGCAAGCTTTAGTAAGAGAAGTGACCAGACCCATATATACGACAATACCGTCCATGGCCGGGTGTTATAGAACGAATCAACTTGGAGAATGTCGAACGTAGACTCTTCTAGGCCCTCGGTGCCCTTTTTGGTATCAAACCCCATCAAAATAGAGTCTTCGATGAATCACAGAGACGAAAAATAGTCTCCGAGAGACAGAGAAAAGACTGAAATAAAATATTTGCCAATTTTTGTCTTTTGTGTTGGTGTTGGTGTTAATTTAACTGTGATACGATAGGAGGGCACTTGGCTACCACAAGAGGCTAAAATGTGACAGATTTTGAACCTTTGGATTCTCACTACCGTGAAAAACAATAAGCCACTCGAAGAGAAAAAGAAATTTGGTCAAAGTGTTGACTTTGATGAGGAAGCGGGATCGTTTGTGGAAATTGCATCAGATAGTTTCAGATCGCACTAGCTGCAGGAATAAGACATAATTAACATAGGGGTTACGAATTAGGCAACATCACCAAAAAACTAGAAGACTAAAAAATGTTCAAAGTGAATAAGGAATGCAATATAGTTGGTTACCATGAGAAATACAAAATATTTCAGCCTTTACTTGTTGAAGAGAAGCATTGGAGCTGCTCTAGAATAAGCTGTTGAGTTAGTTCCGAAATAAGCCGTGGAATGTATCCCATCCAATAATCAAGTAATGGCCATCTTTAGATAATATATCTGGGTCGTTCCGTCTGACATGTGGTTTCCTTGTGATGTCGCAAAAGAGACACTGGGTGCATATTCATCTAATATGCTTGGGTATATTACATTAGGCATACTTCTGCAACAACTTCTCTGCCTCTTCTTTCAAGTCTTCCTGGTCTCCCCCGGCCATATCCCTCAAAACATCGAGACAAAAGTCTTTGGCTGGAGGACGGTACATGATGAGATATTGGAGGGATAAGAATCCCAATTTGGACCGCGCAGGGTCGGCGCATAATGATTTGATTCCGGCAACCATCTCTTTGGTCAAAGCGGGCAAATCACTCATCATTCGAAGGAAGATCTTACGGTCGGTAGGTTCCAAAAACGGAATCAATGCGTCCAAAACTTGTTGCGCCCACTTGTTGTATGTTGGTGTTTCAATGGGTGTTGATTCAAGCTCCTTTCTGATCTCCTCTTCAATGTCGTCAACATCTTCTTGGTTCTTTGAGTACTTTTCGTACCACTTCTCTGAGACAACATCCCTCTGCTTTTGCTCATTAAAAACACTTTCACTGTACCATTCCTCATTAAGCCACTCAATGGCTACGTCTATCCTCTCATGTATACTGGCCAAGAAATAATCAAACAAAGCTTTACGAATGATATCACTAAGATCCTCGTTAGAAGCATTATCTGCAGACTTGGGTTCCTGCAATTCGTATGTGCCCATGCCCCTGGTGGCAAGTCTTGTAAGCAAAATCGACCAGGTTTCAGGCTGCCAAGAACGAACGACTACCTTAGTCAATTCACTCAATCCTGATTCGTTGGCCACATCTGGTGTGGTTTCACGCGATCCACCTTTACTGGCAAGTTCAATAAAGTTGTTTACGATTAGTTTAATATGTTCTCTCTTCTGCTCGATTGATAGTAACTGAGGAGGCGGGAGGGAGTATTTTATTTCTTCTTCGAAAGCTTGTTGACCTGTTCCATCTTCGTCCTCTTCCTCGTTGAATTTTTGGACTTTGACAGTTTCAGTCAAGGCTAAGTCTTTCACAGCACTTTCATACCGTGCTGATACAATGTCAAGAGCCTTAGTAAGCTTAACAATGGAGGCACGATTAAGAGCGTTAAGAGACATGGAGACAAGGATGTTTTGTGGCAAGCTAGAGATATCAAAGTTGGATATTTCAGAATTTAGATCTGTCAAAGCATATAGGCTTTTGTAGTCCAAGGATTTTAGTCTTTTGTTTGAGTTTCGGAACCCTTCGAATGGACGCTTCATTATTTTAGCATCTGACGAGTTTGGTTGAATAATGTTTTTTCTCCGCACATCATCTCCTCGACTGGTAAGAAGAGCTATTTTACGGTTCACGGCAGATGCTAAAGAAGGTGGTACGGCCTGGCTTTTTGTCATGTAAGTCAAAAGAATGCGTAGAGTTCTATCGATGTATTTTTTTGAAAGTTTGAAAGTCTCAACAGATTCGTAGTTTGATTGACACTTAGCCTCTGTGTCTAAGGCCTCCAAAGCTGCAATTATGCGCTCCACAAACTGGCGTTTACGGCGGACAATGGTACTGAGATGGTTGAGCGTAGCAGTAACTAATGGCGTAACTAGAATATCGTTCTGGAGTGGCTTGAGAACCACATCTATTAGAGCGCTAGCCTCTGTCTCCATGAGTGAATGCTTCATTTGCGAATGGTCGGGGTTCACACGTGCTATCAGATAAAACTTGTTGGAAGATGAGCGCAGTTGATAGTCAATGACTGTCATGAGAAACTTTAGAAGTTCCACTTTGGCATGGATGTTTCTCACCTCATCGTGTTCAGTGTCGAACGAAGATTCAAAGGGAAATTGGGTATCAAACTTCGCCACGAGATTATTTCTGAGTTCAACAACGTTCTGCCAAATCATATTGCCTCCATCGTTCTCGCCTACATACCGAAACGCTAGCTTATATACCACTATACTGATATTGATGGCATCGCTGAAAACTCCAGCGTCACGGACGTTGGAAAGCTGAACGACATACGGCAAAGAATCAAGGGCCAACTCGGTCTTAACGGCAGCCAGGAGCGAGCTTGGAGAGTCCACAAACACGTCCTTGAGGAATTTGGCGCACCATGCCTTCACCGCTAGACTTGGATTTGCTACGAAATTAAGGATTTGTTTGACAACTTGTGGAAGCGACTCGACATGGGCAAAACCATAGTCACGTGCTTCATTGAGCTTCTCAATCACTTGGGCATCTTCGTCCATGATATGGGTGGTTTTGTTGTTGTTGGAGAAGATTTCCAAATCCACTGCACCGCTTGGGGTACGGCTGTCATGTGAGTTTGGTCACGTGTTAGAAGGGAAGATCGATTCGAGTAGGGATTTTTCCATGTTTGGAGTAATTCGGTTGATATTTTGTAAATCTATCATTTTTATAAGTTCGAACGTTTTGGTTTTACCTTTGGTTTGCCCTGGCTTGTCTTGTACGTTACTATAGAGGGATTACATTGTAATTGGTGAGTACTTAATAAGATGAATACTAAACGGACGAAATTATAAAACGACTTTGGGTCAAATTGAGTTGTAGTAGAATGAAATTTGTTCAAATATTCTTCAGAATTCTCTCAAATTGCTTCAGAAAAGAAAAAAACATCATTCTATAGATTTCCCAAGAAACCTAGAAAAGCAAAAGTTACTTGACCTAAACAGGTCACAAAACAAAGGGTATAAACAGAAGCCATATCAATCAATTTTTCCAAAATGAGGGACAACTATTCTTTGTCTTGGAAAGCATAGTCGCCAGAGAGCCATCTATTCACCATATCCGAAGCAATTTCAGGTTTATCATGAGGCATCATGTGGCTGGCGTCATATACACGAAGAAATGTGAAAACTCCATGGCTTTGTACCTCACCAGCCAATTGGCCAGCTTTAGTGTACCATGGAATCAATTTTTGAGCACGGAACTCAGTGCTATCATTGTATATCAACTGGTTAGCCCAATTCTTGTTACCCAACCAATTACAGATAAAATCTTTGTCACCTTGAAAAAGAAGCACGGGAATTTTCTTATTCAATAACTCCGCCACATATCCCTGGAAAGGTTTCATCATATCGCCCGTATTCATGAAGTTGTCGAACAACGGGTCACTACACATTGAGTAAGTACCAACATTCGATGCTCCAACAGCCATCTTCACACGAACAAGATTCAAGAACTTTGTCATGATTTTTTCTTCCAGGGAGAAAGTGTGGCCGCGTTGGTAACGTATATCATATGCATCCAACCCAGTAGCCTTAAAGGGTTTCAATAACTTTTTGTCGCAATGATAGGATGCTGGAATACACAGAAGAGCAGAGGGCACTTCGTAGCACGCCTTTCCTATTGCCTCGCAAGCGGGCCAATTTTTATCCATTTGTTCGCAAGCACGGGGTGTCAATATTGCTTCATGGCCTCCGTCACCACAAGCCATAGGTCTGAAAGACTTACATTGCACCACTGGATCAGTCCAACCATTCCCGATCATGACAGAAGCAACATCGAACGAACGTGTAGAATGGCTAAGGATTTCAGAAGCAAGAGATGGGATAGAGTGGCCAGCATAAGATTCACCAGCCAAATGGAACTTGTTTTTTGACAAATGAGGGAACTTTTGGAAAAAGAGTTCCAAGAAAGCAAACATATCTTTTGAACCAGCAGCAGTGCTATCGACTATTTTGGCTTCGCTATAAGAGTAACCTGTTCCGACTGGTTGATCTAAGAATATCATCGAAGCCTTGTTGGTCCAGGAGTTAGGGTTATTGACAATTTTCAATTCCGAATCAATAGAACAGGGACCCACCTCATAAAACAACCCAATTGAAGAAGAACACCCTGGACCGCCACTCAACCACAAGATGATAGGATCATTTGCGGGATCGTTTCTCGACTCAAAGAACCAATAGAAGAAGTGCTTTTTCGAGTTTTCAATATCCAAGTAACCAGTGTAATACTTGGCAGTATCCAATTTCAATGACTCAGGATCAGTATCTCTTACTCTAAGGGTGTAATTTGGGTGCTTGTCTGAATTGACATGTTCAAATCCAGGGTCTGGTGCATCAGAGAAGGTTTCATAATTGTTGTTCAGTCTCTTACTGTTTGACTTTTTTGAGTTATATTCCTCAATCAATTTGACAATCTTTTCGCTACCAAGATCTTTAGCCATTTGTTCCCAGGCATCGAGAATTACGGTATCGTTGGATTCTGCAAGAGACTCAAGAACTGCTTTAGTGAGAATAGCATTTTTATGGTTATTTTCCAGGTTACTCTCGTCAGATAAAATTTTTTCAAAGTTTGAGATAGAAGGAATCATATACGCTTGGGTGACGGACGCAATTGCTGCAGCTACACCAAAATAACTTGTCTTCATTACTGCTAAGCTGTGTAGCAGAAGGATGAATTAAGATAACAAATAGAGTACATAGGAGGTTTATATATATTACCATTAAGCTGTGAAATTTACGGGAAGGTCATGGTAAGAGAAATCGAGGGAAAGTTTTGTGTCTGTGACGAGGCCGTAAATTCTTTCTTATTTGCATTTACTGTGTCTTTCGGACAATTTATGCATGGAGGGTTAATATATATAAGCTTATTTTACTGTTGTATACAGGATGCATGAAACGATTGTTGGAAGATGTGGGTATTAATAATGATGAGCTAGAGGAAGACAGTGGCGAACTGGATTAGAAATTTTCAGAACAGTTTTTCTGAGAAAACGGTTAAATATCCTTTTCTTAGTTCATTGAATGGAGATTGCCGAGTTCTTGAAATCACACGTTTGTCTGATCAAAAGGGATTACGAACGGATCTCGAAAGATGCCACAAACTGATACTCCAGAATAGGATTTTCCAGAACGTTTTCGTACAAACGTTCTGGAATGCATTCAAACAGACTTACCAAGGAATTTATGAATGGATTTACGAAAAGGATCAGCCGAAAATCCCTCCAAACATGTTTTAAAATCTTCAGTACCATCATACGTCTATATTGAAAATTATAATTAAGTGCTGATCCTTAAAAAGAAATTAAATGGGCTTACTTGCTCTTCTGCCCATTGTTTGAGGCTCTTGGATAATTGGATCATTTAAAATCACTGATCAGTTCTAACAATGTCAAAACTATTCGAATGACTCCTATTTGGTTTTGGTACATTGATCTGCTTTCATCCCATTCGTTCATGGTTTGTGGCAATGGCCACAGGAAAGTCTTTCGGCAAAAAGAAGAAGAATTACGATGATTCAAACTACATATTTGAATTTCGTATATTTGCAAAAGAGTACTCTTTCGATTCAGTCAGCTAGATCAGATTATTGGATTGTTGAAAATGAGGCTAGTCACTAATCTGCAGCTGTACAAGATGGAGATGATTTAATTCTGTAGATTTATAAAATACGTTTCTTTTCTTGGGGCTTTTTTTTCAATATAGCATTCTGGTTGGACACATTCCTTGATTCGCTTTACTTTGTTTGTAGTCTACAATCTGACCTTCTTAGATGGTAAGTTTGAACAGATTAAAGAACTCAGTCGTATTTAACTAGGTTTTAGATATTATGAATGTTTTGAATGTTTTGAATTATTTCGCTAATTCGAGTATCTCCATGCTTTTTGTGCTTTCTAAACTTCCCTTTACAATTTTCATTAGAAGCAGAGCATTTCATACAATATGTAAACAAGTTTTAAAACCTAATAACGACAAACCCCCTAATATAAATAATTTTACTTTCTCTACACAAGATAAAATTCCAATTCCATATTCAACTTTCTAAAAGCATCAATTCATCTCTTCATCTATCAGATATCACCACCTAGAACATCAGCTGCTCAAACAACGTTCCATAGAAGTTTTCGGCAGGAAAGTTAGCGGGGAAGAAATCCCAAAAAGTAAATAGGCCTCGTTTGTTCATCTCAATTCACAGCATTTTCAACGCTTTTCATCTGAAATACAGTTAGTTAGCTACGGCTTATGGATCCAATAACCATAGATGCAACTAACATCCAGGTGCAAAGTTACCATTTCGTCATGTGACCGTTTCGGAGGAATTTTTCGTTTCCAGAATTATATTGCAATTTTTTTTTCATTTGACGAATTGTGACTTCCAACTATTCTTTGGTCTGGCACACGTTTTAAACCTCTGCACATACTCAACGTCCTCTTATCTAATCTGTGACCAAACGCTTTAAAATCCCCTGAATTCGGAGCACCATTATTTTTTTCTATTCAATCTGTCCCGGTTTAGCGTTGTGATTAGCGCATTAGGAAAAAACAGCCGGTGCTTTTATCTGGCAAGAGATTAATTCGAAGGTGCATCTCCACGGCCCATCGCTTGTCGCCCATCGCTCATCACTGAAGAAACTTGATCGAATTACGTGACCTCTCGGGATCAATTGACCCGATTAGGAATAAAAGTCCCTTGAACACATCTACTTAAAAGGACCTCTCTAAATTCCCTTCCTTGTGGCTTTGTTTGTTGATTGTGTTGACCCTGACCGCTTTACTGTTGTAGATTTGCATTCTCAAAGATTCTTCTTTGGCAAATACAGAAAATCACCTTGATTTGGTATTAAGTGGAGAGCACTGTTGTATTTCTTTGCTAATTTGGCTGTTATAAGGAACCATTTCCCCGCTTCTGCTTACTTAACTACTGTTTTGCCAGTACAGAAGTCCCGACACCCATCGAAAACGATCTTTATATTTAAGTCGATATTTACAAAGATCTTCCCATACACCGAAGATCTCGTTTCATGTCTGTTTCCCCGAGCTCACAGAGCCCTACTGGAGCAACAGAATGTATTCATGCCCATCTTGCAGACTTCCCTGAAAATAGCGTCCAAGTTGTATCTCTGGACGTTTCTCTAGGGTCCAGTGCATTTTCTACTTCATCTGGAACCGAAATGAGTGGCCATTTGGAAACGAATCCTCTGGTGCCTCGGTCTAAGGCTCTCCGGGAAAAGGAAAGCTTAGAAAGTACCATCACAGATGATTCACGCCTGGAAGCTGCATCTGTGAAATCAAAGAGGGCTTCTTCAGCGTCAAATGATGTATCTTATGAACGTGATAGATTCCGTGCCCGTTTCAAAACCTTCAATACTAATTCTCCTGTTGTCTCTGAGGAGGAAGACGCTGCAAACTGTTCCAATGATAGTTGCGTAGTCCAAAGATTTCCTTCTCAAAAGACAAAAAAGTTGAATTGTAAAGACTTTTGTCCAACTGAATCCATTCTCGATGTTCTATCGAATTACTCTATCAAGGAGCCCATCTCCCCTCTTAGCAAAACCTCGTCATTCTTTTTAAAACACATCCTGCCTTTCGACCCAAAGGAGGAAATGGAACCATTCCTGCTATTTAAAATCTCCGTTGGCCAGCTTGCCAGCGTCTTTAATTGGTATTTCAACAACCCACTTCCGCCTACTAATCGCATGTTTCCGTGGTTGCATGGCTTGAATGAGGAGAATTATGCTCAAAAGTCATTCTTTGCGTCGCAAAATTTGCTTCAGAGAGTGCGGTCCGATTCATACACCAGTATTGTTGATCTTGATCTTGAAATAGAGAAACCACAAGATGTCCGCTTTATCATGAGTATCGAGACTCTGTGCAACAACTCGGTTTCATCCAAAGCCGTCAGAAACACAGTCAAAACGGAGGAGATTTTGTGCCGGATCCAATATTCTCGCCAAGAAGTTTGCTTGCGTGTTAAGTCGCTCATGTCTCGTATAATACCTCAAGATTCACACTCTCAAGAGAAGTGGGCAGGACTCACGGAAGCGATCACTGCCGACTCTTTCAAAACAGGTTTCATGCCAGAGTTTACCGACTTAGACCCAAAGCGGGGAGTGTCGCTTCGTAACTTTCACATTCAATCAAACAAGATTGCCCGCTGTTCTGACTTCATTGTTTACTGTTTCACAGATAAACATTCTAAGAATAAATGCAACTGTTCTGCTTTTGGAAGGCTCTTGAGAGTAGCACAGATCATTGAAAATAAGCATTTGTCACCTGATTATAATGTGTTTATTCTTAGTTGTGAAGATCTAATAGCTAGTGGCTTGCAAGGTAATAACAACTTGGATACCGAAACCTTGGAAATTCTAACTGTGCGCGATTCTTCTTCGAGTCTCGTTGGTCTTGATCCCATGAAGAAGACTCAACTATTGTTGTACAGCATGATCCTTTTGAAAGCAGACACCTACAAGGCCTGGGACGCAGACTACTTCGTGAAGGAGAAAGTGGAAACTACACGTATGTCTGCTGCATCACGACTCTATCTTAATGTCTGGTCAGGTAATATTTGGGATTACCAGCTGATGATGCAAATCTTGAAAGAAAGCACCCTGGACACATCGATTCAACACAGATTCGAGATTAAATTTCAATCCGATGGCCGATTCGAATATTGCGACCCTCAAAACTCATCTCTCATGAATGATAAGTCTTATGCTACAGGACCAACTTTGGTTTCTATGCTCCCGTCTCCAAAGGCTCATTGGCAATTGTTTGTGCTGTGTCACAACGACGCACGCTTTCCTGATGAATCACAAATCCAAGATCTTCTATTCAAGTATACAATCACTTCGCATAAGGCAGTGGATGTCACAGAATTCCACCAATTCGAATTTCCGTCCTCGGGATCCATTGGACTTGGTGATTGCAAACAAACAAGTCTCATAAGTTTCGTAAATTTATGCAAACTCATGTATCTTTACTCGTCGTGTGTTGCGGAGGATGGCTTAAGCACACTCATTTATTGTTCCGACGGATATACAGAACTGTCTCTTTTGGTTCTAAGCTATCTCATGTATGCTGAAGATGTTCCCTTAGATGAGGCAATTTTAAACTTGCATCTTAGATACGGCAGACCATTCTATATCTTCAACAATGATGTGTCGGTTCTCCGAAAAGTTGAACCATTGCTTCGGAAGTTCAGTCCGAAAAGGCTTGGGGCAGACATCGTTTGGTCGAAGACGGAAACTATTACGAATTTAGAATTCAATGATATTCTCCTTGGAAAAAGCAATTTGACTCCACAAACCGCACGCCCTATTCCTCGTCGACTCCGTCTAGGATATGTTGCTAACGACTCGGATTCTTCTTCTGACTCTGAAGACGAATCAAATTGCTCTAGTCTTTTTGCCGCAAGTGATAGAGATTGGGTCGAGGAATTGGAGGGCCTGTTCCCTTCCCGTATTCTTCCTTACTTGTACTTGGGATCGTTAAAGCATGCCAACAACACTACCATTTTAACAAAATTGGGAATCACTAAGGTGATCTCCGTGGGTGAGACAGTAGACTGGATACAAGGATACAAGTTCCGGGCTTGTCAAAATGTGCGTGTGGATGTGATTGATGGAGGAGGGATTGAATTGTTTACCATTGAACCGAAAAATAACCAGGAAACTACAACGACAGGAAGTTTTGCAGCTACTAATCAACAGCTGCAAGCGAAGCTTCATGAATTAAAGCCAGTTGTAACGCGTGGGCCCTCTCAGTATCTGGGGTTGACGGTTGAGCACATCATGAAGATCAATAACTTACAAGATGATGGCATCGACGAACTTTCCAGACCTTTGCCTCGGATCTTGGATTTTATTAGTTCTGAATATGCCAAATCGGGCGGAAAAGCAAAAATATTGGTTCATTGTCGCGTTGGAGTGTCTAGGTCTGCCTCAGTAGTGATTGCCGAAGTCATGAGACGGTATGGGTTGAATCTTCCCCAAGCATATCTTTTTGTTCGTGTTCGGCGACTAAACATTGTGATCCAACCGAACCTCAGGTTCATGTATGAGCTATTTAAGTGGGAAGAGCGAGAGAGGATGAAACGACGGCTTGGTGACAGTGAAAGCTTGCGTGTGATTGATTGGTTCGTCATGTGCGATGAGATCAAGAAATTGAACATGCCGTTCGTAAGTAACTAGTCCACTATTTGGTTCTTTGCCGATGTTAACGATTCTGTATATCTTTTGGTTTGCTGCTAGAGTCAAAGTGAGCTTTTCTTAATGACTTATCATGGCTATGCATTACCCGAAAGATGCTTATCAGATGCCGTGCAATAGTTGAAAGATATTTATGAGATGTCATATAAATATCACCGCGAAGCTCATGAAAACAGTCTAATTTCTGTTCCAGTTGATCTTTTATTCCCATTTGCAACCACTTGTACCAATTTGCAGCCATTTGCAACCATTTGAAGCAGAACACAACAGCCATTGACCTTTCAGAAACTACCCCAAAAGCCTGAAAAGAAAATGCACAGCTGAAGAAACGAACCACTTGAATTTATACCCGCTTCGAAGTTTTTTCCCTAAATTAGTCATCCTGAAACAAATTTGCCCTATTATACCATTTGTCCCCACGTTATGGGATTGAACACCACACGACCCACAACTATCTTGTCCTGACACTTCCAACTACCAACGCCCATTTGAAACCCCTCTAACATTCTTCCTCCAGGAAATCCAATCACGTATCGATCCATTGTTTACTGCTTCGACTAATCAGGACAGAAACCTGCAGATTGATCCTTGTTTACGCCTCCACCTTTCAGTTTTTGTCCTCCCCATACTCTGTTTCTGGACTCTTCTTCCAGCCGCTGCTTCTAGTCTCTCTGCTACCAGCTTCTGGGTCTCTGTTTAAATAGGTATTCTGGTAAGAAAAACAAAGGTTTACTGTACAAAACTAAACTTTTGAATCGTTACTTATTTGACCAAATCATTACTTTTTTTGGCCAATTTACTGCTAAATGAACTCAGATCTCTTCGTTGATCCAGCCATCATCAACCTGTCTCAAGCTCCGGCACGACCCGGCCTTTCTCAGAAGAAAAGTGCCTTGGAGCCAGGAAGTGCGCTCTCCAAGTTGCTAGACTCGGCCATGGCCAATGCTGCAAAAGAGAAAAGTCCTGATGACTTTGACAAGCCTGCTTCTGAGTCGCTACTTCCTGTAGTAGGTTTGGTACCTCTTGCCAAGGTTGGTAATGATGACTGGATGCTTACGTTGATTCCTGAATGTAAGATTAATCGCGAAAAAATCTATTCCATTGAATCGTTACTCACATTGCAGAATGATCCAAATGTGAGCCTGTATGATGCATCTCAATTACCTCCGCAATCGTTCTGGTTTATCAAGACAAAACACACTACTGACACAAATCGGGGAAATGCAGGAAACTCAAAAAGAAACAGAAGATCCAATAATAATACTCATGCTAATACTCATGCTTACAGTGGACAGGACTCTGGTCGCTCTTGGGATCATGGAAGTTCCAAAGTTAATTGGGACCGTCGTCCAGCAGGGTTTTTAAAACAGTCTGAATTAGAAACCATGTCGCGTGACAAGATCCTGAAACTTTTGGGCGAAAACCCCAACGAAGTTGCTCCAGAATGGGATTCTCCATTGAACAATGGTTCTGGTAGCAACATAAATATGGGTTCCACAGTCGAAGAATTCGAACGTTGGAAACAGGAGATGCGTAATGAGGATAGGCGTAGAAATGGTGAAGATGTCCATGAATCCTTGGATGGTGCCGAGACTATCAAGGGTAACGAGGTGGACAATTTCTTCTCTTTTGTTAGCACCAGCAATGAAAAACCTCCGCGAGGCAATTCGGGTTCGGTAACTGACAGTCACAGAGCTATTGCGAAAGACTCTTCAAAATTTTCTACATTCTTTGGCGCCCCACCTCTGACTCAGCGCTCTTCAATCGAATCAGATTCTCCTAGAGCAAACACAAGTGATCGTTCCAATCAGAACCCATCAGTCACTAGTTCCGGAAGAAGTCTGAAATTCTTCACTAATGATACTTCAGCTAACCCATCCGCTCCGGTAAAGACTTCTTCTCAAGAACTACCCGCTCAAGCTAACATACCATCTTCAGGCACAAAGCCCCCTAGTAATGACCTTGGTTCCCAATTTTCACGTTATTCAACCGAAGCAGCACCTCCTGGAATCCCTCTTTCTGGAAATGCCTTGCCACCTCTCGGTTATCCAGGCCTTTCTCGTAACCCACCACCAGGAATGGCCCTACCACAAGGCATGGCACCACCACCAGGATTGAATAAACCACCTGGTGGTTCAAATGATAACTTTTTCTTTTCATTGCTTCACAGACGAGGCGATGAACCTCCAAGAACTGAAAATCAAGTTCCTTCTCTTCAAGAAGTCCCACAGTCAGGATCAAAAGATGATAATCGCCAGCTTCCCAACGGTGCCTTTCCCCCAAGTTATCCAACTGGTGTTCCTCCTAATCACCCATTATTCGGGCTTCCTCCTCCGGGAATGTTCCCACCAGGTATGACCCCTTCAGGTCAGATGGGTCCACCTCAGTCTCGGATTCATCCCGGACAAAACGGTCAAGAGACTGGAAATATTCACATCCCTGGTGGACCAAACTCGTTTAATGCTTCGTCAGGAAAGCCTGGCCAATCCGTACAGTTCCAACACCTACAACAAGGGCAAGGGCAACAAATTCCACAAGGCCTTCAAAATCAACAAATGGGAGCAATGCCTTCTGATATACCACCATGGAAGAGAGTACAACCCGGTCCCAACGGGCAAATGCCTCCTCCTCCTTCGCATTTTGCTTACCCTCAAATGGGACCAGGATTTCCTCCTGGGATGGCCGCCAAACCAGAGTATTCTTAAGGAAAGAATGAATAAATTGGATAGAGTTTCTACACTACAGCATTTGGATTAAACTTAAGATAAATGTTTGTTAGAGTTAAGATGTTTTTTTGGCATATTTTCTGCTAAATTTGACTGTTCAATTCTCTGCTGCTGCCGCTGCTTGGCCATAAATTGCTACGTCCTCGAAACGATTGTCTGTATTTTCATAGGACTCCGCCGCTTCTTGTTTCCTAGTGAATCTAAACAAACGGCAAAATTTTTTAAAATTTGATGGATTGTTTTCCTCGGCACTTGATGGATCGGTGCTCTCCTTAATTGACGGATCGTTTTTGTTGGTACTTTTCACTTTGGGACGTTTTTGAAGATATAGTCGAACTCGCTCGTCCTTGATGTATTCATCACAGCTATTTATGATTTGCTGGCTTACATCTCGTAGAGTCGTATTGATCGGCGGGAATTTGGTTTGGCGTCGATTGCAAACGGGACATGCATTGTGTCTTTGATGCCATGTTCTTATGCATGTACAACAGAAGGAGTGTCCACATGGGTGAACTACTGGGCAACACATGATCTCTTTGCAGATTGAACAATTTAGTAAAGTCACAAGATCTTCAAGAAGCTTGTCTTTCACTTTTTCGTCAACTTTGCACCATCCTTCTGATTGTTCAAAGTCGTCCATGGCTGGGGTGGAAAAGGTTGAAAATGGCAACTTTTTTCTTCAAAAGGGACAAAGGAACAGTTAAATGCTTACTTTATTTTAACTGCCTTAATTAACGTGGGTTGGTTTTGTGTTATGTTTCTGCACAGTACTTTTCGGTTTGATCTGCCGTTACAGACTTAAGTTGGCAGAAGCCATTAACTTCAAAGTGTGCAAAAACTTCATGGAATTACTGATTTTATTCAATTCAGAATGAGCGGTGCAACATCTCAACTGTAAAAATCTCTGTTGTGTTTTTGTTCGCAGCTGTCTTTTGGGTTAACAAGATGAACTGAGTCGATATCGTTGCTAAAGGTTTAACCAAAAGAAAGTGTAAAGTTGGGAAGTTTAATTACCTATGACGGAGATTACAATCGTCAAAGTAAGTAATAGTGAATGAGTTTGTGTCGCTAAGCATGTCATATTGTTTCCTTCTAGACGAGAGTGTTAGAACTTGATAATTAAGCCGAAGTAGGTATCGAATTGTATTTTGTATGGATTGGATATATATTTTCGGCTTTTACAGGTATTGTTCGTTTCACAAGAAGATAGCCGTTCAGTAATGAAGTAATTGAACGAATACCACACAGATTGTAGTGGCACCGAAAGTTTTGAAAGAACTTTCTAAGCAAGCAATAAGTTGTTCTTTTCTTTTCACCATTAGAATAAACCATCAAGCACCGCACAGAAGTTTGTGCAGAGACATTCCAAATCAACAAATTCAACAAAATGAACTCAAACCAGCTCAAATCAACTTAAGTCAACTTAAATAAAGTTAAATGACAAAAGAAATTTGCAACAGCAAGTTCAAAAGTTGAATATGCTCATCTGTTCCACTGTTTAGTCTCTTATCAGTATCAAACAAAAGCCTTGAAACAGCATTCTTCTTTTCAGAACTAAGATTATCGTCTAAGATCAACATATCGTGAAGTTGATCCGACACTTGTTGAGCACTCCAACCCTCAAGAACAAGATTCTTCACCTTTGCCATGATTTCAGATGAGTTTTTCGACCGAATAGACATTAAGAGAGTATTCAAGAGCTGTTGATCGACAACACCAGCAATCTCCCGTACTAGCTTAATCGAGATTGAATGCTCGTCCAGAAGAGATGCACTCAAACGGGCAGACGACTGTAAGTAAGTAATTGCCTTACGTAAATCACCTTTGGAGACAGCTAAGATCTCCTCCAAAACAGCGTCCAGCTCTACACGAACATGTTCAGCTTCCGAGATCAATTGCAACCGGGAAAATGCATTTACATTGTCAAGAGGACGGAATCTGAATTTCAGACATCTCAGAGCAAGAGGATCAATGATTCTGGTTATATAGTTACAGATGAGACAGAAACGGGTCACCAGCGAGTAGTTTTCCATAGTACGACGTAAAGCCGATTGGGCATCGTTGGTCATCAGATCAGCTTCATCCAAAATAATGATTTTGTAAGGCGGACATGGATAATCTCGTAAATCCTCTGGTGTAGCATTGGAAACAGTAAGACGAGCAAAGTTCTTGATCTTCAGCCTAACAATGGAGATTCCCCGCTCGTCCGAAGCATTAAGTTCCAAGACCCGCAGCTTATAGAGTCGAGGACCATACAATTGCTTGGCCAATGCCAACATTGTCGACGTCTTACCAGTTCCTGGAGGCCCATAGAAGAGCATGTGCGGTAGGTTTGCCAGCAGCACCGTTTTTTTCAAAACACGGACTGCATGTTCCTGGGATGCGACATCGTCGAGATTTTTCGGCCGATACTTCTCGACCCAAGGTGTGTGTTGTAGTTTTTGTTGATCGTATTGAGTGGCCATGTGGTAGTGAAATATTTCGTGGGACACGGTTGATCTTGGGGGTAAATTTTGGGCTAGACGTTCGGAAAAATAGTTTTTTTTTGGTAAATTTTGTAACAGAATTTTGGTTTTTGTTAAGAAAGGGTTTTTGAAATTGTAACTGTTTGGTTGGTTTGTTTGGCTTGGTTATGTGAAGATGTTCCGTAGAAGAGAAAGAAGAGACAATAGGAGAAAGAAGAGAAAGAAGAGAAAGAAGAGAAAGAAGAGAAAGAAGAGAAAGAAGAGAAAGAAGAGAAAGAAGAGAAAGAAGAGAAAGAAGAGAGAAAGGAGAAAAGTGAAGAGATCGTCGGTTTCTACTCTCAAAAAACTAGAATTGAATTATTGAATATTCCCACATTCTATAGAATTACATTCCCTTCTCATGCACTTCAGTACTTCTTCAGTACTCCAGTACCTCTAACTTCCGTCCCTCTGTACTCCCTCCAACTTCTGCACGTTTGCATTTCTACATTTCGACACTGCAATCCCCACTTCTACTGTACTCCAACAACTGACAACTCTAACGTCCATACCCTTCTCACATGGATCTTAATGTCAACAGTTTCACCCAAGTCAGCAAGCCCCAGTCCTGCTGTACTAACAGCCATGTTTTGTTCTGACCACCAACACTTCCTGGCTGGCTTCCTCCAGAAAAGAAGCAATTTACTTTGCTTTGCTTCTTGTTTCCGTGCCCGTGATAACGATCTCAGCGCAGCACGAGATGCACTACTAGCCAAAGACGCTATTCTGGATCTTGACCTCGACCTCGAAGTATTGGAAACAACAGGATTCAAAGATGGCGAATCAGGTGGGGTTGGAGGAGTGGTCAAAAGTCGAACCAACAGTAACGATTGCACAACACATTTGAATGGCTCTAACGTCCTGTTTCCCCAGAGTTCATTCTTCTCGAACCCTGAACTACAGAGCATATCGAACAAATGTTGCTCGGCTACACCAAGAGTTTGTGTCTTGGTAATAGGCAACGTTGTGTCATAACCTAAGCCCGAGAAAACGGCCTTATTATCCAAGAGCTGCGATGCAACTTCCAATTTCAAATGTCTCATATCTTCAGCACGGCAACTTTGGGTGGGTGGAATCACATAATAGTCTAGGTCTTCTCTCAATACAATAATGGCAGGTTTGGTCTGTAACACAGATGCTGCCGAATCAATACGACTAGCTCCAGATATTTGCGGTGAGAGCGTGGCCATTTCATGAAGAGCATTCTGAGCTGCGCCAAATACTTGTAAGATATATTCAAAGCAGCTAGGATCGAAGTTTACGAATACAACGTCGTCCTCTGTCAAGTTGGTGATAACCTGGCCATTAAAGTCCAAAAACACACCATTTGGGAAAAGACTCAATAATATACTTTCAGGCAAGCTCATGAGTTCATCACGAGTGATTTTAAACGCCTTTCCACGAATATTCAAATGAATCTTGGAGTTATACTCGAACGAAGAATCACCATCATTCAACGTTAAACCGTTACCGCCGATATCTTGGGTGACTTGTGTGATAAGTTTTTCAGCCATTTGTCCGATCTATTGCCAATATTGTTGTTGTTGTTATTATTGTTTAGCTCTTTTGCGTCAATGGGATTAGATTCTACGATTAGAAAAGTTGGACGTGTTAGAGCAAGAGGCAATTTGTTGGCTGATAGCTGCTAGCAATGGAAACACCAGGTTTGACTCTGTTGACACAGTTGACTCTGTTGACACAGTTGACTCTGTTGACGCAGTTGACTCTGTTGATTCTGTTTACGCTCCGTTTAGTCCTTGTGGATAAGAAACCTGTGTTGAGCGTCGACAATCAGTCTTAAAAGGAACAAAAGAGGGGCGAAATTAGGTTGTTCCTGTAACGTGTGGTCAAATGCAATTGATTTGTTTAGGGAGACTGGCTGCCGAAATAACGTGACTGTGTTGGTGTTGATGTAGTAGTTGATGGAGGAGTGGCTGGAAAGGTGATATTTGGAAAGATGGAGCGGGCGCCGTCACGTGACAAACATTACAGGGAGAAGTCCGGACAAAGAACCAGGCCAAAATGGTCAAAAAAATGGAAAATCAAATGGATGATTTGATTAATGGATCGGGTTTTCTCAATTTTCCTAATACCACATTTTGATTTCGTCGTTTTGCACTTTACGGTTTTGGATTTTGTTGACGATCCCTGTGACTCTTATGAGTGCTACTGAGAGTGGTTGCTGAGGTAATTTCGCCAGTAAATGGAATCGCATTTTCCCAAACAAGAAAATTTTGTTGAAATCAAATTTCAATCAAGTAAGTACTCAATTCCAATAATCTCCAACAAAGATTAAAGGGATTGAAAAATAAACTTTGAAGAATTAAAGCAGAATCAGTAAAGAGAACAGCTGAAATACTCGTTGCCAGATATCAATTGCCGTTTCCAACTTTGAAGGAAACAAAATAAGAAATAAAAAAAAAGATATGCTGCAAACTGAGTGAGAAAAAAATCGTATCCTGCTTCAGAAGATTCAATCATTTCTTCCTTCCTCATTAATATATCGCTTCTCTCGTATGTTTCGCTACCTCTCTCCAGACCTCTTCCCTTTCCCCCAGATCTTCATCTCTTCGTCAGAAATGCTGTGTTCGGGTCAAAACAACGGCAATTGCTGTCAGAATAAACAACACGAGCCTATCACCGCCGATGAAGACGATATTTGGGGTAGTGACGAGGAAAATATCGCTGTAAATGCAGATCTCAAGAGAGCTCATCACAATCAAGGATATCTAGATGGTATCACAAATCAACAAGAAAAAAGTCTCCAAGGAGGATTTGATGCTGGTTTTCCTCAAGGTGCCGAATTAGGACGTGCAGTGGGGAAAATCTTGGCACGATTGCATGGCAAGCCGGAATTTGCATCTGCACAAAAAAATAATAGAAAAAATCTGAAAAAAATCGGGAGTAATATTGCGCAATTGAACTTTCATCCCCAACATGTCCCGATTCGGCAACTTTGTTTTTGCAGCCACAATTACCAATTTTGGCACCTTTTTCAAG
>JAJMJD010000084.1:0-47157 GCA_030568975.1 Australozyma robnettiae
TTACTACTGATTCTAATGGTGCTGTGACTACTACCACTTCGATTTTGTCTGGTTCTGCCTCATCGTCTAGTCCATTCACTACATACACCACTACTTTCACTACCACCAACTCTGCTGGTGTTTCTGAGACTGACACTGGTGTCGTCATTGTTACTACTGACTCTAAGGGTGCCGTGACTACTACCACTTCGATCTTGTCTGGTTCTGCCTCGTCGTCTAGTCCATTCACTATCTACACCACTACGTTCACCACCACCAACTCTGCTGGTGTTACTGTGACTGACACTGGTGTCGTAGTAGTTACCACTGATGCTCTGGGGTCTTTGATAACGTACACTTCTGTTTTGGCCGAGTCTCGTGTTCGTTCTTCGGATGTGTCTAGTACAAGTAGTCTGGGACGCTCATTTACACGTTTCGTGAACTCAACCGAAGTGCCAAGTACCTTGGTAACACGTACATCCGAGAGTAGTTTGAGGTCGGATTTGACAGGTAGGAGTGATATTTCTTTGTCAACATCTGGAACAGTTGATGGTCTTTCAAGGTCAAAGTCAGGAACTGTATCCACTGTGCTGGGCAGTGTATCTACTGGCTCAAACAACGGCTCGGGTTCTAACTCTGGCTCTGGTTCCAACAACGGTTCGGGTTCTAACTCTGGCTCTGGCTCCAACAACGGTTCGGGTTCTAACTCTGGCTCTGGCTCCAACAACGGTTCGGGTTCTAACTCTGGCTCTGGCTCCAACAACGGTTCGGGTTCTAACTCTGGCTCTGGCTCCAACAACGGTTCGGGTTCTAACTCTGGCTCTGGTTCCAACAACGGTTCGGGCTCTAACTCTGGCTCTGGTTCCAACAACGGTTCGGGCTCCAACAATGGTTCGGGCTCTAACTCTGGCTCTGGCTCCAACAACGGCTCTGGATCTAACTCTGGATCATCTTCTGTTTCTACGTTAGGTTCGAACAGTGGGTCGACCAGTACATCAGGTACTGGTTCTGGTGCAAACTCTGGGTCTGGAGCAAATACGGGAATTCCAATCGTTAACTCTGGTGCTACTACCAAGATGAGTTTGGTGTTGGTCTTTATTTCTCTGATTCTTCTCATCTAAGTGTTAGATGTGTAATCGCTCTTCGATTTTTCCTTCGTGATACCCCATCCTTCTACTACTTACCTTGTAGGTAAGTTTTTCGCCTGAATACTTTTGGACATGTATTATTTCAATTCTTGAGGATCATTTTTAAATATAATTACGACATACTTTTTGTTTTTTAATTGATCAGTTGTAATCGTAGAAATTATAAAATGAGGTTTTTCCGTAGTATCTGTCTGAGATCTAAGATATTAAGTTTATTGATTTATTGTGTGATGAAACTTGATATTGGTTTTGGGAAGTTATGTGGAAAAGTTTGTGAATATTTGTGTAAATTGCATCATGAATGCACTTTTAAAGATGAAAATATAGATTGGATTTCTGTTCTAATTATATTTGAACGGTATTACTAGAAATAGATTTGTTTTTGAGTTTAATGAATATCATTGTCTTGTCAATTGAATTACCTATTGAATGAAGCGCATGTTGTAGGTTTTGGCATCGTCAAAGGATTAAAGAGAGGTAAAGAGAAGAGGTTAAAATATTCATTTTTAATTGGATCTTTATAAATTGTTCAATTTTGATACCGGAAATTTCCATAATGGACCGTATATATAACAGTATCATAACACTATCTTCACATGATTCGATTGTCTTCCTTGTAATAGTGACAATGCTTTAAAAACTAGTTATCAACGCACAATAATTGAAGTGAGCAAAACAAAAATAACTCACACGTGGTCATCAAATTTTGTCGGCATTGTAATTTTTTGATTAGATTCCAACCGTATCAGGTCACATAGCTTTGCAGCTCGGAAAAGTCTGGAGCCGCCCATAATCTGCAACGGCTAATGAACAAGATAGCCGATTGGTAAAGGGAAAAATGAGGGGATTCGGCCGGCAGTTATGAAGAAATACTATTGTTAAGGGATTATTGGGCACTCTTTTGATTATTGGGAACCTTTCTTCATTCTTATTGGTTAAAGATCAAGTGCATATCATGCTAGCTCCACAGGTATGCAAGATGTAGATTTACCCCTGAGATAGCGGGGTTGTATACAGTACAATCTGTGATTTGTTTATCATTTCATGTATATAGGGTACCATTAGGTGTCCATAGTTGGAAACCCACATTGTCCAGCCCGATAACCGGCTAAAGTTGGACGGTATCGATGGTTCTGAATCGGTACATTTCCTTAGGATGATTATTGAAGTTTTCACACAAAAAAGAAAGAAAATACAAGAAAGCAAAGTAGAAAAAAGCACTAAAAGACGTAGAATAAAAGAAAACAAACAAAAGAAACAGATTTTAGAAAGAACAAAAAGAAGATAAACAGAGAATAAAGAAAATGCCACACTTTCAATGGCTACCATATCGCCGAAAAGAATACCAGGATCTACACATATTCATGCACATCCAACTCTAATTCTATATCATCACCGTCGCATCGCGCAGGAGCTCTTATATTGCAGAAACCATAGTCAACACCCAAAGTACTCGGGCCCACCAATACCATTACACCCTGATATCTTTACCCATTGGTGTCAAAATACTCAGATTTCGAAGATAATGCTACGAATCGTGTCAATATCCAAAACCTCAAGTCTTACCAAGAAATTCATTTGTACAAACCCACACGGCTGAGCAACTTGGTTTGCATGCTCTTACAGGTGCACGGCTCGCTCATATGCAACAGAAGGTCACAATTGCAACAACAAACAACGAAAACAACTGTTTAAGGAATTGTGGAGTTTGCGATAAGATTGCTGAAGATAGAAATTGTGAGATACCGTGTTTATGTACACGTGAAATCGTGTGGCGTTGGTTAAACGAAGGCATTCTTCAACTATGGCTAAGGCCTGAGAGTAAAAGTTATAAGAAGGTCCACTTTGCCCAAGATATTCAATTTTTAGACAATAACCCAAACAACTAAACAACTCAGAAACAAAACAATTGAACAATTGAACAATTGGAACAACTTAAACAAAGAACCGAACTCACTTAACTCAAACTGTTCAACAATGCTTCACAAACTTACCCTTCTTTTGATTCTCTCCGTTCTTACTAACGGATTGTACGTTCCTCCTCAGGAAAAGCGTCAAGACGCAGCTCCTTTGAAACTTGACTTTTCTGTCAACAGAAAAACCAACTTGACAGCTCTTGAGCTGAGATTCTCCAAGAGAGGTAGCTACCGTGAAGTGATCACAGACGTAGGTGACGTCAGCTACAACTTGAATGTTTATCTTGGATCTAACAGTCAAGTATCCAATGTCATGATTGACACTGGATCTTCTGATCTTTGGGTTGTGACTCAGAATTATGATCCTTCGTCTTCTTCATCTTCGAAAGATTCCGGTGAGCCATTCAGCATCCAATATGCTGACGGAACGTCCGAAAATGGAGAACTTTACTTGGACACATTGAGCTTTGCTTCAGGCTCTCCAACTGTTCAGGACTTCCAGTTTGCCTTGATCCAAGGCAGCGATGAAACTGGTGTTCTTGGTATTGGTGACAGAGACACCGAAGCAACCGACACTGAGTACAACAACTTGCCATGGGCTTTAGCTAATGCTGGAATCACTCCAAAGGCATCTTACTCGTTGTTTTTAGGACCAGACAATGGCCAAGGTTCCCTAATTTTTGGTGGTATTGACACTGAGAAGTACCTGGGACTGTTGCAAAAGTACCCAATTGATACCGCTGGCGGACCTGGATTGTATGTCAACACGGCCTCGATCTCCGTAAATGGAAAGACATTCTCTTCAAACAAGCCATACCTCTTAGACTCTGGAACTTCTTTGGGTTTCGTCGAACAGGAAGTCCAAGACTACTTAGACAGTATCTTCAAGCCAAAGTTGATTAAGCAAGGCGACATTACGTATCGTCAAGTGAGCTGCAACCAACCCACAAACAAGTTTATTGAATTCAACTTCGGCCAGAACACGATCTCTTTGTCTTATGCTGACGCCGTGACCAACGACGGAAACGGCGAATGTTTGTTGGGTTTCACGTCCTACAACAACTACAACATTCTTGGAGATGTTTTCTTGAGAAAGGCATATGTCTACTATGATTTGACCGACAAGACCATTTCTCTTGCCCAGGCCAAGTACTCTTCTGCGTCCAACATCATCAGTGCTTAAACAGGTTCGTCTGCGAACAAATGTTAGCATAACAGTAATGAAGAGTAGGAAAGTTGAAGAGAAATTCGTTACTGCTTTATATGATATTGTTTGTAGCAAGAAGTGAAGCACATTGACTAGTCTGTAGCTGAAATGATTCAAGTTGGATACTCTTCTGTAAAAACATAAAGAGATAAGTGACAAATAAGATTTCTTTTGCAGGTTCATGACTTTTATGGAGAAGTAGGATCCTTTTTGGAGAGTTTCTTAAGTTAATCAAAGATGATACCACGAGACAGACTCTAGCAGAGATGAGCAGAAATGAACAGAAATGAACAGAGGTGAACAGAAATGAACGAAAATAAATCTCATTCAATAATTCAAATTCTCCAAAACTATTTCATATTATGTTTTTGTCATAATACCTCTCCTAATGTCTTAAGAAGCTCTGTTCTTGTTCAAATAACAACTTGCCTAACATCGATCTTTCGATCTACCTGTGATGTCACGAGTCATGAGTTATGAGTAATCAGGAAAAGGGTAACCAGTCACCGTGATAATGTAAAGACTTTGTCAATCAACCGTTTAACTGACTACCATAGGAAAGCATGTTGAATCTATATTGCTAGACCACACTTGTCAGAGCAAGCAATGCTTAACTTGAATTTAGGCGACAGTGCTTTATCGCAAAAATTGAGAACTTTTAGTTTCTAAAGAAGAAATAAAAGCCCAAAATTTGACATCTCCATGTTCAAAGATTGATCCCCTTCATCCCGGAGAAAGATGAGGAGAAAGAGCAACAGAGAGGAAAGAAATTTGAATTGCAAAAGAAAGAAGCGAATATTTTCTTTAATTTCAAAATGCCTGAAAGGGCAAAAATAAAAAAGAAAAGAAAACTAATTCAAATGATCCAAGTACTATTAGACCATCAGAAAGAACCAGAACATGAACAAGATCGAGAACCAGAACTTCAGAAAAAAAAGAACCAGGATTATCACAAAAATCCAGAAAATTCACCCAAACCACCAGAATTAGAAATAGAAATAAATTAGAAATAGAACTAGAACCAGAACTAGAACCAGAACCATTAGTAATTGCACCCCCACAAAAGTTGCAACCACTATACAAAAGCAAACATGAAACAAAAGCAAAGATCATGAAACCTCAACGAATAATGGGGTACGCTATTGTTGTTGGCGGGTTAAATCATTGCACCAACAACAAAAGCGTGGGGACATCTTTTGACAAGAAAAAATACATCCAATCATTGCGAGGATTTTTCGTTTTCTGTTGAAAAATAGTGTCTCGACATAGAAGACAAGGTTATATGCACGACCAAGCCCGCCCCATAGACCAAATCCCGGCGCTGCATGGAGGGAACCGTAGTTAGAAATGTTAGTGATTTGGGTTTAGGAAGAAAGGACGAGGGTAAGAGATAAGAAAGAGTAAAGAAGATGTGTAGCAGAGAAATTGAAAAGAGAAAAAAAAGGAAAAGAAGAATAATTGAAGGAGGAAGAAAGAAGCGAAGGAGAATGAAAGAGGAAGAAAAAGTGGAACAAACTTGTAACTCTCGCCGTTGAATGGGGGCTTGTGAACTGGGCTTCATTCAGGAACGCTTGGCGATAAAGATCCCGGAAGGATTTCCTATTTTGGTTTCGCAAAGTTCTAATTAGGCAACTCAGGCGACCAGGTCAGTTGGACGAGAGCTGATTGATGGTGATGGTGATTTCGGGGCTTATAAAAGAGGGGTTAGACTAGTTTTGGAGCAATTTCGTAGAGTTTTCAGGGAGCTTCAGAGAGTTTTTAGCGCTATTAGAGAGGTTTTCTTACTATTTGGGATTGTTTAATTCCTATGTGTGTTTGAGTTGTTTGTATCACTTTAATGGCAGTGTAGCGTTGGTCAGAAGCGGTAGGAAGACACAAAAAGAGCCAAAAAAACTACCGTAAATCCAATGAACATATTTCTTAAAACCCAAACCAAAAAAATGAAACTGTACTGGTTTAAGAGGAGTTCAAATCCAGGTGGAAAAGTTTAAAACCAGACCGAACCAGAGCAAATCATGACAAAATCTCCTATCTTTTATGTACCTTGTATTACTTGAATGGGGCAAACCGAAAGCGAATCTCTTGGCAGTGAAAAGTGTGCCAGATTCGGCGGGGGGAGTTGGCGAATATTGGCGGCAAAAAATTGGCCTCTGGACCTCTTCACTTCGACATCTAATACCATAAACAGTGAAAGAAACTTACAGATAGATATGAATTAATTTGTTGCTCTTTATTTAAATTGATTTTCTACTTTGTTATTTGTTTCTTCGTTTTTTGTTTTTGTTTCTTTGACTTTCTATTCAGTGTCTTTAAGTCCAAATCCCATCACCTCCCTCATTGTACTTCAGAATCGTCGCCAATTCTTATAATTGAAAAACGATCGCCCTCACAAATCATCATTACCCCCTCATTAATCTCCACCATCCTTTTTGATCCTCTTTTAATTTTCCCCAGATTCTCTTATCCAATCATCTTTTAGCTCCTCCTTTATCTTTTGATCGCCATTTTTCGCCTCCAACCTTCGCCTCCAACAATCAGCCCCATGTTTTGCCTTCGGCCCCGGAGAAACTTTTTCTGTAATTCATTAGTTTCACCTCCTAATTGTTACCCCGCGTTTCGCCAAGGCGCTTGATAGGCGGTACCCCAGACGCACAAGGGCGTAAATCTCGATATATACAGGCAAACGTGGGGCTGAGCCTGGTGGGTGCAAATAACTAACGATTCTTGACAATATTTATTCGTCGCTGAATCCATATATTTTTCATCTTTGTTCTCTATTATTCAAAAAGCAATCAAACAACTTTTCGATCATTCAACTTTTATCTTGGGTTCTTGTTGTTCTTATTCTGTTCATCTTATCTATTGTCTAACGTCTATCGTCTAACGTCTTATCGTCTAACGTCTATCGTCTAACGTTTTATTACTGCTCCTCCATAATCATCTACACTATTCCTCCAACTTCTCCAAATGTCTGAAGAATTTGATAAGCCAAAGGCTGTCCATATTGAAACAGTGGAGTCAGACTCCCAAGATGATTCTTATGACGAAAATAAGTATTCTCATATCAACGAGTCAAAGTTGGTTCGAAGAATCGACTTCAAGATTCTCCCTTTGTTCATCGTCTTATATCTCTTATCCTTTTTGGACAGAGGTAATATTGGAAATGCCAAAATTGAAGGTTTGGCCGAAGATTTGAAACTCAAAAGTAACCAATACAATATGTGCCTCACCATCTTCTTCATATTCTACGCAACAATGGAGATTCCAAGTAACATGATCTTGAAAAGGACCCCTCCCAGAATCTTCATTCCTTTGACCGTTGTGTTGTTTGCTGTTGTAATGATCGGTATGGGTTTCGTTCAAAACTATGTCCAGCTTATGGTAACTAGAGCTTTATTGGGTATGTTCGAGGCTGCTCTTTTCCCAGGTATCTCTTATATCTTGTCCATGTACTACAAAAAGGACGAGTTGTTGATCAGACAGTCGATTTTCTTTTCTGCTGCATCAATGGCCGGCGCCTTCTCTGGTCTTTTGGCTGCTGCTATTTCCAAAATGAATGGTGTTGGCGGTTTTGAAGGTTGGAGATGGATTTTCATCTTGGAAGGTATCCTTACCCTTGTGGCTGGATTGTTGGCATTCATCTGGTTCCCCATGTTCCCAGAAGAGGCCTCGTTTTTGACCCAAGAGGAGCGTGATTTTGTTTGTCACAGAGTCCAAACCTCGTCAAACTGTCCAATCTCATCTTCTGATTCTCAAGAAAAGCTCGTTTCAGGCCCAGTCGGAGAAGACACTTCCAACGACAGAAAATGGTTGTGGGCTGTTTTGAAGGATTGGCAATGTTGGTGTCAAGTTATGACTTACACAGGTATTCTTCTTCCATTGTATGCCATTTCCCTTTTCACCCCAACCATTATTAGATCTTTGGGTTACACTCGTACCAAGACTCAATTGATGAGTGTTCCCATTTACATTGTTGCTGCCATTTTGTCCATTGTACAAGGTTTTGCTTCCGACAAGACCGGTAAACGTTCTCCATTCTTGGTTTTGAACTACTGTTGTATGGCTATTGGTTACGGTATCTGTGTTGGTTTGGACCCGAAAAAGAACCCCAAGGGAATTTACGCCGCCATTTACATTGCAGCCATTGGAATTTATCCTGCAATTCCTTTGGATATTGTGTGGAACGCCAACAACTTGTCTGGTACTTACAAGAGAGCCATTGGTATTGCATTTCAAATCGGTGTGAGTAACCTTTCTGGTGCATATGTATCCAACTTCTACAGACCACGAGATGCCCCTGGCTATAAATTTGGACATGCTATGGTTCTCATGTTTGTTGGAATCGGTGCCATCTTCTTGACTATTTTGATTGTCGGGTATAATTTGTCTAACAAGAAGAAAAGAGAGGCATTGGCTAGAGGAGATTACGATGGTGTCACTGACGAGGAGTTCCTTAAGATGGGTGACAAGAGTCCACATTTTATCTACAGACTTTAGGTTTGTTTATGAATACTATGATGTTTTTAAGATCTTTTAGTCCTGTAATCTTTTAGTCCTTTAGTCCTTTAGTCATTTACGCTTTTACGCTTTTACGCTTCTAGTTTTTTTGTCTTTTACGCTTTTACGTATTACTTTTTATTCTTTCAGTCTTTCATTCTTTCATTATTTAATTTTGGAAATAAACCCTTTTTGTTCTTCGTATTTTACAAATTGCTTCACCCAAGTCAAAAAAACACAAAAGCCACAAAAATCCAAAACAAACAAAAAAAATACAAAAATTGGAAAAAAAAAACAAAAGCAAAAACAAGAAAAACATTAAAAAAAGTAAAAATTTGAAGTATTTCTCCTTGATTTAACTTTTGACTTTCCGGCATCGGCAACTAAAGAATACTTGCCAAGACCTCGACCTCATCCTCCAACAACTGCAACATCTCCGTCAACACCACCACCTTATCCAATGATGTCTGGGTTTTTCAAATCCAAAATCCTGACGACTCATGCACATAACCCATTTAAGGTTTCCAACGGTTTCAACGGCTCCAACGGCACGAACATACAGGCCATCACCGAACTTATCAAAGAAGTATCTCCCGAACTAGCCGATGGCGCCTCTTTCTACATCAATCCGCTTCTTTCCAGCGGCCACTCTCAGACCGCATACACCGCCATCAACAAATTCGATGATATCGACCAGGTTTACTATTTACGCCGTATCCTTACCATAGAGTCCGATAAGCTTTTCTATGACGTCAACGGTGAAAAGATGCCCTACGATAGATGGAACGGGAAGTCCACAGTTGCATTGGATTATGTCGTGGATAAGCTGCGTTGTTCAGGGAACCAGACCGACCACAAGCCAGATAGCCAGATTCGGAATCTCTTACCCAGAACAGAGTACATCGATTTGGCCCAGGAACAAGATTTATTTGATAACGAAAAGCCCTTGGTCATTGCATTACACGGTCTTGCCGGCGGATCGTATGAGTCGTATTTAAGGTCGTTTGTTCTGAGGATCACTGGTCCCGAGTATAACTTCGATGCTATGGTTCTAAATGCCAGAGGCTGTGCTCATCACACCATTACGTCTCCTCAGCTCTTCTGTGGGCTCTGGACAAACGATTTACGGTATTTGATCAACGAGCATATCAGCAAAAAGTGGCCCAATAAGCAGATCTTCCTCATTGGCTTCTCTCTTGGTGGAGCCATTCTTGCCAACTACTTGGGCCAGGAAGGTGACCAAGTTTACCGTAAAATCCAAGGTGCTGCTACCATGGGCTGTCCCTGGGACTTCCCACAGTCATCTACCGCGCTCAAGGATACCTATTTAGGAGACAAGGTGTATTCTCCTGCCATGTGCAAGAATCTCTTACGTCTTCTTGACAAACACTACGACAATGCATTACATCTCAATGAGAGCATTGCCGCTTATAAATCAAATCCTGCTCTGTTTCGCCTCAACAATCTCCGTGATTTCGATGAAGCATTCACCTCCAAGCTCTTCGGCTTCAACTGTGCTGAAGAATACTACAGACACGCTTCTCCTTCGCAAAGACTCTTGAATGTGCGGGTTCCTTTATTCATTTTCAATTCCAAAGACGATCCCATTGTTGGCTCCAAAAGCTTGCCCCATACTGAAGTTACCATGAACCCGTATGTGTACATGATCGAGACTTCTGTCGGTGGACATTTGGGTTGGTTCGATTTGAGACTGCAGCGGTGGTATCCTGATCCGCTTTCCCGTGTGTTTGCAGCTTTGGCAAAGTCTGAAATTGTTCCTGTGGACCCGAAGCTTCTTCATCGTGCTTCTGACGGGAATTGGAAATACGACAGGCTCGTGCAATAAGAAAAAATTTCATTTTTGGTCTTCCAATGATTAAAATGTATTTTATGAAACTCTAAATATACTATTACATATATACAGTTACATAGATGAAGTTCGTAAAGACATTAATTTAATAAAATACTAAAGACCTAAACCAAGATCGAGTAAGGAGAAACCGAAGTGCTTTACCAGCTATAATCATGTCGCTAGTAGAAGATTGGATAAGTTCGTGTCTTTCTATGATCCTTACTCTGATAAATGCTTTTGGGGCTTCCACATCGCGTGGTAGCAGGCAGCTTCAGCTCCCCTGGTGGAGTACAAAATTGTTCGTTGTACTCCACCGGATCATGGAAAAAATGACACTGGATGAGTCGATCCTGCAACTCGTAGAGGCTTATCCGGCGATTTGGATCGAGCTCAAATATAAGATTGAGCAACAGATTGAACTGTTTCAGAATGGGCAAAATCGTCTGAAGAATCAGCCGGTCGTTTAATATATAGTTTGCAAACACCTCCTGTCTATCGTTGATGTTTGCAATGGGCCATGGGTTTCTCGAACATGAGATATTTATAAAGAGCACACCAAGTGACCAAATATCTCCAGCCAACGTTGGAAATAGTTTCTGGTTCAGTTCACTGGTAGCTTTGGGGTTGTCCGGGTAATCGTCCATATTGATAAGACTCTTTACAAGTCTATTGGTGTTGAAGTTGACGATCCTTTCGGGGGCCATGTAGAAGCTCAGCCCACGACAGGCATTGCAACAAATGAGGTTTGAAGTCATAGCAAGGCCAAAATCTATAAGACTCACCCTCAATTCGGAGTAATCCAAAACATCTTCAATGGTTAAAGTAGCGTTTGGGTTTGATTCCGACCTTGCAGGCCGGCGATAGCTCGGATCGTAGGTAACCATGACGTTTTCCGGCTTCATATCGCAATGATAAACTCCATTTTGAACACAGAAAATAATGGCTTGGATTAGTTGCACCATACAATTCTTCATAAGTAGTTCCTTGTTTTGGTGAATGGGCGGACGTTGGAAGATCTGGTCGTCAATGATTTGTCCGAAAAGATCTCCTTGAGGATAGTAGTCCATGAACGTAAGAATGGCGAACTTTTTAAGTAGGAGGATATGATGGATGGTGACAATGTTTGGATGATTGTGTACTTGGAGATGGATGGAGATTTCTCGTAGGAATGGGCATTCTTCACCGTCACGTTGCACCACGTCGAGATTCAATTCTTGCGCCTGGATATGCATTCCAGGAGCTGGTGATTTAGATGAAAAATCAAGCGCACAATCGCCGTACAAAGGAGTTTCTGGGCGGTGACACAGAACATCTTCGACTTTGGCGTTGTCTGAGCGAGGACACTCTTCACCATGGCTATAGAAATAGTCATTCAAAGTGCCTTCGATGATTTTCTTGTTCTGAGAAGTGGAGTTACGTGAAGCAGTAGGAGGATTGATTAAAACCATCTTTGCAGCGTAATGGGCTCCGGTTTTCTGGTCAAGAACCAGGTAAATCAACCCATAGGTACCGGCACCGATTTTCTTGACGAAACGATACCGGTTATTGATCATATACCCATTGAGGTTGTTGGGGCTTCTTAGTCGTTGATTCTGCGAGCCCGCATCAAGCAAAGGGACAATATGAAGACTCATAGACACTATCTATCTAGATGTCCATAAAGACAATAAAACACACGAACACGACAGAAACACACGAAAAAAAAACGTGAGTCAAAAAATAGATGCACAATTGATCTTGCGAAACGGTGGCTAAGGATTCGATGAGCTATGCAAAGCGGTTTTTGTGCTTGAGCGTTCAACTGGTCAGAGCACAAGGATGTCCACAAACAGGGACAAGGGAGGCAAAAAAAACACCCGGGAAAAGCAATAAATGCAATAAATGCAAGCGGAAACAGTAAATAACTAAGCAAAGATCTAGCAATTGCTAAATAGTCGCTTTTTAAACGTTTTTGACGGCAAAAATGGGTACTTTTGGTGGGTTTAAAGCAACTTGAGCAAAAACGAACGAAAACAAAGGTTTCCTTTGGAGTAAGAAGGCTTAGGGGCAAATTGATGGCGTATATATACAACAGAAGGCCAAAGAAAGTGAAAAACAGGATAAATTAGCGAAGATTGCGATCAATTGGGACAAGTTTTGACAAGTTTTGTGTTGACCAGATTAGACCACTTTTGATGGGAAAATTCAAAGTAGCAATAGTAATACGAACAGCCAGACGATGGAGTGGCGGAATAGTAGTTTCACAGGGGCCACAAGGTTAAAAGAAGATGTAGATAAGTAGTTGGAACGGTAAGGCTAGCAAGGGTTCTAACAAATATTGGAAGGATGGAACCGGAAGAGCATTGCGTGATTCGTTTGTGTAAGTTGGCACGATGGGTGCAAAAGTGGGAGCAGCATCAGACCACCTCGGGGTTCACCCTGCATTTACTCAAAACTGATACTGCAGGTTATTATTTAGACTGCAGAAAGCACAATTTTCGACATATAAAAAAGAACAAACTTGCATATATACACTTTATATACAGGAGATACAAAGAACACATTTAACCGATTTCCATGACTTGTTGATGGGGTTTTGGAGATGTTGGGAGTCAATTCTGCCAGTAAGAAGTGAAGCGATTCACTTTAGGGGATTGAAAAAATTACTTATTGGAAAGTTTAGAAAATATAGGGAGGACTTGATGTATTTAAAGAAACCTGGGCTACAAGAATAGTTGATTGGATAAGAGTCCAGATATTTGAAACTCCTCATGTTTATTAAGTTATGATTATAAATAGTACCAAGTGACGAGAGAGGGGAGAAGCAAGATGATGTCATAAAAACAATACACTTCGAAAAGAATTGAGAAATAAGAAAGAGCCGACAATTGGGAAGAGTTCTTTGAAGTCGGAAAGATTCGTAAAAACGAAGAGATACAAAGAAATACGAAGATACACGAAGAATGACAAAGAAATACGAAAAAACACGAAGAAATACGAAGAAACATGAAGAAATACGAAGAAATACGAAGAAACACCACTGATAGACACGAAAAAATACAAAGAAATACGAAGAAATATAAAGAAAGAAATAGTCAGTAATTCTAAATAATAATTAAATCAACAGCAGTACAGCTGAATACAAAAAAATACGACTAATCACAATAAAACACGACCAAACACAACCATATACGAACCTAAACGAACATGTACCCCACGTACAGCCATGCATTGCGCCCAAAATTCAACATTCTGTGACTTTCCTCATAAAATTTCCTCAAATATTTTTTGATGTTTGGCCTATGGTGTGCATGGATCTTGGCCTTAATGCATGCACTGGTTTCCTTTGTGTGTCTAACTCCGCTGTTATAAAATGAGAAATATGTATCTTATTCCAAACCTTTTTTTAGGTGTTGATAACCTAATTTGTGATAATTATATGTCTCAACCGGAGATAATTGTAGCTTTTTAGTCTTGGTTTCAATCGTATCGTTTGGTAATCTTGTAGACAAACGTTTCGACCGTGCTAGGCGTAAGAAACACAGTTTTCTTTGCCAGACCGAGATCTTCCTTGTTTCCCAATTTAGACAGCCTTTTCTCGATCTTATTATGGTAATTAATTCGTTTTCTTCTCTCTGGAGGTTTAGAAGTCGACTTTTGGTTAGGGCTAGAGATACAAGTAGAGATGTTCGTAGCGATAGTTAGAGGGCCAGCCGAAGAGGGGAGTGTTAATTGGTTTGCTTCGAAACCTTTCGAGGATGAAGATTTCGTTTTGCTTAAATTAGTCGAGTATCTAGAAGCCTGCAAGGTATGCGGGTCTAGAATGATCATGTTCTCTGTCAGGATATATTGACTCTTATCCAGTTTTGCTTGTACTAGTTTGGTTTCGCTCCCAACTTGACATGATTTCTCAACTTTGACCATTTCGGTTTCAATTTCAACAGGGTTCAATGCCTTTGTATTGTAATAGTTTCCAAAACTGGTTTTGGGTGAGTATTCGGGGATAATTATTGGGTTTGTGCTTTCAAATCCCATAATCGATCCACTCAAGAGTTCAAACTTTGTCAATCCAAGAGTTTCTTTAGGATGATTTAACAGAGAATCTTTTTCGGAGATAAAACTCTGTTTTCTCAGTTCCAGCTGAGCATGGAATTGTGAAATTGAATGGTACAATGAACCGCTCAATGATGTGGAATCAGGCAAAGAATAGCGTTTTTGAGTTTGAATCTCATAAACTCGCTCACGAGTACATAGATTTACCGTGTTAGTAGAGTTTGTAGCGTTTCCTGCCTTTACTTGATTGAATAAGCCATTGTCTTCTGGACTGCCATCTACATTGCCTTTAAGACGGTTAATTTCAGCAGCACAGCCGTTTCGAAGAACATAGCCAGGATTTTTGTCTTGTTTGATATTGAAGTTACTCTTGATATCATTTCCAGGTTCGGAAATGTCGTTCTTTTGTAACGGAGCGACGCTCTCTTTCTTGTTCATCTCAGAAACGGCAACTAAACAGTCAAGACATGAAAGTTTATCATTATTAAGCATTCCAGAACCCGCGTTTCTAAGAGAACAATTAATTTGAGCTAATCTCGGAGCTTTTTGCACAGTTGTGTCGTTTTTCAACAAACGACTACTCATACCATAAATTGGCTCCCTATCTCCAACATGAAGTAAAGATGCATCCAATAACGTTAAAGATGAATCAAAGTGGTTCAGATACCGATTGAAAAAAAATCGGTCCTTACATTTCGAACAATGACACATTGGAGGAATCATCGAAAGCTCATGTGGTCTAGCATTCGCCAGAGCGCCTATTATTGGATAAGGATGGGAGCTGGGATGTTGACATTCTGGATGGAAATTGCCCATTGAAAAGATGGACATGGTGTATTTTTTTTGTGATTGTTTGGAATTCACCAGCTCTTGTTTGGCTACAAATCCATTGAATGTCAGATAAACTTACTTTGCAACCTTGTCTCTATGAGATGTAGCTAAAAAATTGCCAAAATAAAATATGGCGCTGATGCAGCTTATGTATCAGGCCCAATGTTTGGAGCACTGCCCGTTTGGGGGGCTAGGCCAGGATAAGGCATGCCTAAAAGGGATGATACGGGTGGTTTTCTCCGATATGAGCCACTTGAGAGATCAAACGAAAAAAAAATGTTTCAAATGAAGATTTCAAATTGCATATTTCCTCATCGGGAAAGTGTGCTACTGGTTTTATGATTTAGACTTTTTTTAATGTGTCCTAAGAGGTTTTAGCGCCATGCAGGATCAAAGATACGAGAGTACACATGTAAACAAGAGCAATCAGTTCACTTGAAAAGGGCAAAAAAACGTCTTTATTGGACTTTTTGGTGACTTGAAAGTTCAAGCTATTTATGTTTGGGCAAGAATGTCCTTGTTAGTACCGCGAAAGTGATTTCGGTTGACAACTTTTGACAACATTGGTGACATGTATACTGCAGACTGTCCAGAATAAACATACAGGATGTTTCAGATTTTGGAGATTCCGCTTGAGGCCATCCAACAAAAAGAACCTCCCAAAACAGGAGCATAGACGACCGAAACAGAAACATGTACCACAAAAGAAACAGAGAAAAGATACAAAGATTTCATCTATACATTTCAGGTTTCATATCTATTTATAATGACTAAAAGCTTTTATGTAGTTAAAGTATGAGAAGGCGATATGAGAGCACCTAATATGCTTTGAGGTATTTAAAGGCATTTTATAAGAAGTTTACAGAATTTTATTGCTATTTATAGAATATTATAGAGTTTTGGAAGGGGAAACATAGACTTCAAAAAAAAGTGACAAATATGACATTCTTTGGATGCTTTATATGACCAATAACTTTTAGCAACAAGTAACGACAACGACAGACAAAGTCTAATGGTTTCATAAAAAATATTTACCTGTAAAGGTTTTGAGAATGGCTGTTTCCACACACCTTAAGTGTTGAAATCAAGAAATGGCTCTTATTATGAAAACTAGAAGGAAGTTAAGAAACACTAGGGACACCATCAAGTACTTACAACGTTAGAATATGGTCATAATTTGGTTTTTTTAAGATCCATTCCAGCAATTTAAGAATGAACTTCTGTCTCTTTGTAGTTTTAATTGTAGATTTCTCTCTTGTGGCGAGTCTGTTTCCTTATTAAGGAATACGAAGGGCAGAACCTTGAAAAATTCTCTAGAACTTATCGGCTAATGAATTTGAAGTTTATACTCCAAAATGAAACATTACGTATGAGGGGAATACTCGTCACGGTTCTGGATATCCTAACCAGTCAATTGCACTACTGTCTAACAAACAACACCTCTGCTGTAATAAACACCAGGTAAAAGTCAAGCAATTCTTTCACCAGCAAAATTAACAATAGTTATAAGCAAAAATAACATAAGTTATAATCCTCTTGGATAGACTTAAGGAATTTATATGGTTCGTTAATGAGGAGTCATCTAATCCCATCTATAATTCTTCAAATACATAAGTGGGATGTTTTACAAAAAAAAGGTTAACTTTCGGAGAAAATAGAATGAAAAGAGCAGTTTAAGCTTCTTTTCATTATGCTAACGTTCGAGTAAACTACAATGATTCTAAAGAACAAATGGAAATCAAAACGAGTAACACAGCCAAGTGAAGCAAATCAAGAAGAACGTGTCTCTAGAATTGCATTTCAACACATGTCGAAAAAGAAACTATCACGAAAATTTTGGGTAAGAAACTGTAAAATACAACACTCGACTATAAATAGTTCTGAAAATGACTTTATAATCACTCCTAAAGTGACTTTCGAGTTAGCCGAACACTGATAATTCTAACCTGTGTCCTGAAACATTTTAAGGTTCGTGATTCGAATTAGACAATTGTGTAAATTTCCCGATCAGGATAATTTCCGGCATGTTTCACAGTACCAACATTAAAGAAGCTTCTAAATGCCGTTGGTCATTCAATTTAAAGTTAAATCCGCTCTTGACATGTACTGCAGATAATATGCACATGATAGGATTATTGGACGCTTCACAACGAACAAAGTCGTAAGACCCTAGCTTAGGAAGAGTCAAATTATTAATCTCTGGGAGATTTATTGATATCCCAATGGCTTTGTTGGAAAATTTCGTTTTCTAAGGTTTATGTGGGCCCGAGGAGGCCGAGGATAGAAGCTGCGGGGAGGTGGATCACATTCTCTACCCCATAGAGGGAAATTATCTTGATATGGAAAAGCTGTTCCACAAGCTTCATTTTGTTTTCAAATTGATTGTGTTAGCTGACTGATTTTGTTTACGTATTTGTTTGTTTACATCTTGATTTTGCTTGTTTTTAAAGCGTACGTCTGTTCAATAGTATAAGAAGTCTCTCACACTTCAGTTGCTTAGCAATAGGACCATATTGATTGGCCAGGTTGAAATTGAAGAAGATTACCAAAATCAAATACATCACACACATAAAGTGAACAAAAACGGATTGATTGAACTGATGGGTTCTCTGGGTTCTCTAGATGGGCTGTGCGGGTCAGCTTTAGCATCCTATAAAGGGAATTTGCTTAGTCAGGCCATCAATATGGCCATTAAAGATGTTCCAGAAGAATTCTCGCCCAATTCTGCCCACTGTTTTGTAACGAAACCCATTGTAGAGCATAAACAGATCAATTGGAGGGTTTCCGAAATGGGCACTGGAAAGACGTTCTGCCACAGAACTGTCAAAGGGGATCAAGACAATGTGACTAAGTTTGTTGCCAATGTCTCTCTCACTTGTAAGAATATACACAGCGAGTTGGAGGCCAATTATTCCAAGTATTTGAAGGATACAGATTGTTCTAAAGAGAAGCCCAATGAAGAAGAGATGTCCACGGATCAAGAGAAAATCCCATCGAAACCATTTTACTTCCAAAGCACACTTCCCAAATTCTTTGACTCCAATGAGAGGTATAACATGGACGTAGTCACTATTGAAGGAACCGATTATGAAGTCTATACTCCATCCATCGAAACCAGCGAACCGATTCGTTTAACAGGCGCAGGTTCAGCCCTTGATACGGATTTCTTTGTTCGTAATGGTAATTTCAAGATGAAGACCACAACAACTGCTCAAAAATACTCTTGTCTACTTGATCTACTGTGTACAGCAATGATGCTTCTAAACAAACGAATTGAGAGCTCAGAAGGTGTTCCCCACTCCTTTATCAACATATCCGTGTACTTTCATGATTCCGAGTTTGAAATCATCGATGGACTCCATGTTTCTAGTCGGATCATTCGGTTATTTAACGGCAAATCATTAATTGAGGTTGCTGTGTATTGTTCATCGCAAAGTTTAGTGGCAACAATTGTTCAAGAAGGTGAATTTCTTGCAAAATCTCCATCAAAAACGTCAAAAAGTCCATCATATCGCTTATAGCGTATTGTAATGATGGTTTTTTGGGTGTATTGGCCATATAGAGTATCATTTTTCTCATTTTGAGTGGTTTGGAGAATCTGAAAGCAATCATGATATTATTGAAAAAGAAAGAAGAAAGACGAAACTATTTTTTCGAACTGATCTGGTAGAGTCTTCTCATGAAGGAGAGAATGGATTGTGTATGGACTACTGACCGGTTGTTTCAATTTCAGAATTATTCACAGTAGCAAAGAAGTTAGTCTTGAGTGAATCTTTATCCGAATTTCCTGCTTTATCAGTTTTTTGAATTCTTGGTTCATGATATTGAAACTTGATGATTCATGGCATATCCGTACTTTTGACCGACGAAGTGTCCAGAGACATTTTCCAGAACATAATTAAGAGCATATTGAGAAATAATAGAAGATTCAACACCAAAATTCCCAATTCGCTTTCGTTTGGATTTTCAAAACAGCCGAAAAATGCACAATGGTCCTGAGTAGTCCATCAGCAATTGACATGGATAGATCCAAACTCTGGACTAGAAAATTTGGTTGACTAGCACTTCTAAAGATACCCCACTGGGTCAAGAATAAGGCACAATTGTGTTTGTTCATAGGATCCAATATTCTAGTTGTTTTGAGGTACTGAATTGTTGCCAAATATCGACAGAGAATACAACTTTGTTAGGGAACTAGGACATTCTAGTTTGTTCTTTTAGAGAAGCAGCTACGGAGATTTAAACGGCTTTACTTAATCAATTGTCGTCATTAGATTTGGTGACGATATTTTGTTGGTGGAAGTTCTCTGGAAATTGAAGCTGTTCGAATGAAAGGAGCAGAAGAAGAAGAAGATTTTTCCAATACTTAAAGCATCAAAAAATGAAAATGAACGAATCATACTATGAAATTGTAAACATCATAAGATGGAAATCCAAACTTCAAACTAGGTGAAATCGTCAGAATTGTCAAACAGTTATATATTTGCCAGTGCACAAGAAAATCCCGAGACAACTGGAATAGGGAAAAATTCTTTATTTTTATTGTCAAACATTGCAAAAATACAACGATTCTTAGTAATTGTGCCGTATTGTGTAATATATCACTTATGAACAGTCTTTGTTAGTATCCTAAGTACCAGACGTTTCTGTCCAACTTATACGTCTTCTGTCATATTACATAATTTCTGTCGTATCCATACAAACTATAAAATAAAAAACATGATACCATTGTAGTACTTTTATTATTAGAATGTCCAATAGATCTACAAAGTCCTCAGAACATAGAAACGTATAAGTTACTAAAGTAACCTGTTCACAACGCTTGGTAAATGGTTTAAAATAACTTTTCCAAATAGAACGTAAAAATAAAAGCTTTTGTTTTCAAGTCTTTTCTAAACGGTTTAGGTTGTTTGTAAATTTTGAGTCTATGCACGGGCTCTTAAATTACGGGACCTTGCAGAAATCAACTCTTTAAGATTCGTAATTCTGCCCAATGCATGAACTTTTCCTAACTCAAAACAATATCATAACTACCCAATATTTTATTTATTATACTTTGTTACAATTTGTTCACATTTACAGCCGTGATCAGTAACTTTGTTCTTTCTGTGAATGTTGTGTAAATTCCGAGTCATTTTAGTGATCCAAGTCATTAAGTAATCCGAGTCATTTAGTGATCCGAGTCATTCAAAAAGCTTTCCTGTATATCCCACCCTTTCTCCCCTTCTATCCTTTCTGTGCCCCTCTTTAATCCTCCATCCCTTTCTTTCTTCCAATCGCCTAAATATACCGTATCACTAACCCAAAAAGCTCAAAAAGCATTTATTGAAAGAATAATATAAAATATTTCCAAATTATTAGAAATAATCATACCACACCCTCGTTGTCTTTTCTTCTCATTATCTCATTGTCCCATTTTCCTTAATCTCTTTTCCCTCCCCCACATCCTCATCTTCATCACTATTTCACTACATCTTCTTCTCTTAAAAACACCAACTTTCGGCACTAAATAGCCTACAGAACCTCTTGTACATAAAGGCAAACCTTAAAGAATGAAGATGTTTACCGCCGGAAGCAGAAGAACGTTTACCCGGGCACTAGCGAAAGCTGCTTCGGAGTCACCACAAGTTCAAATTTCAACACTCAAGAACGGGTTAAAAGTGGTCACGGACTCGACTGCTGGCCATTTCAGTGCGTTAGGAGCATACATCGACGCAGGAAGCAGGTACGAAACAACGGCTACTAGTGGTATTTCTCACATGATTGACCGGATGGCCTGGAAGTCTACGCCACAGAGATCGGGGCAACAAATGATGGAGGATTTGGCCAAATTGGGTGGTAACTATATGTGCGGTACGCAAAGAGAACTGATTTTGTACCAGGCGTCTGTTTTCAACAAGGATGTGGGGAAAATGTTTGGGTGTATTGCTGAAACCATCCAGAAGCCCCAGTTCAGTGAGATAGAGGTAAACGAGGCACAACTAACAACGCAATACGAACTAGAGGAGCTTATTCACAAGAGCGATATGTACTTGCCTGAAATTCTACATGCCGTGGCTTATGGAGACAAGACTTTGGGCATGCCGTTGTATGGAACAGAGCAAAGTGTCAATCAAGTGACCCGTGAGCAGATTGTCGATTTCCATCAACAGTTTTATCAACCACAAAACACAACTTTGGCTTTTGTGGGTGTAGACCATGGTGTAGCTGTGGAAATGGCTGAAACACATTTAGGTTCTTGGCAAAGCAACTGTTCGAGTGTAAAAGCTAACCGCGAGAAATCTCAATATGTTGGTGGAGAAATTTGCATTCCATATCAGGAACCTCGTTACAGCAATTTGCCACAACTTATCCATATGCAAATTGGTTTTGAGACGGAGGGACTTTTAAGCGAAGATTTGTATGCTTTGGCAACGCTTCAAAAGCTTTTAGGTGGAGGACTGTCGTTTTCCGCCGGAGGACCTGGTAAAGGAATGTTTTCACGATTGTTCCGGGTTCTCAACCAGTACCCATTTGTTGAGAATTGTATGGCATTCAACCATGCCCACCAAGACTCTGGATTATTTGGGATTACGATTTCGTGTTACAAGGAACATGCACAATACATGGCGCAAGTTGTTGCACACGAGTTTCTGAAGATCATGGAGGTGGATGTTGGTAAAGGAGGAATTAGCAAAAGCGAATTTAAGCGGGCACAGAACCAGCTTATAGCGTCGTTGTTAATGAATGTTGAATCTAAGTTAGCAGCGCTTGAAGATATTGGACGGCAGGTACAATGTCAAGGTAAGGTAACGACAGTTGACGAGATGGTGAGAAAGATTGAAGCGTTGGATATAGAAACCGTTAGAGGGGTTGCGCAGAAGGTGTTTCTAGGAAGAGGGGGTAAATCCGAAGAGGGCAAGCCTTCAGTTGTAATGCAAGGAGAGCGGGAATCATTTGGAGATGTTGAGTATGTTTTGAGATATTTCGGGTTAGGAAAATGGGACACTGCGATGCCAGATGGACCAAGAGACTACTCAAAGAAAGGATTTGGGAGGTTTTTTAATTGAGTATTTTCAATGTATACCTATACAGACGTCGGATCTATACTTTTCAGTCTTTTAGCAGCATCAGATTCACTAATAGCTCGTTTTCGTTTGGAAGTTTTGGCAGGTCTTACTTCACCTTCAACATAAACACCATCCGGAAGCTCGCCCAATTTGACCTTTTTTATTTGAAGGGAATGTAAGTTTTCATCAAAATCCTGCCAAGATTTGCAGATTCCAAAAAAATCAGAACAGGGAACCTGAATGTCTAATTTTTTCTTTCCATCCATTATGTCTAGTCCAATGTAAAGTTTGGTTAAATGTAGCTCGTGCCCATCTTCGCTTGCGTCACTAGGTCCCTCAAGTAAAGATTCCTTAGCGATCGCTTCGCCAGCCAAAGTTCCATACAGCTCCACAATATTCTGCACATCATTGGCGGTTTTACATTTGTAGTCATCCTCAAAGGTTTTGAAATACGGCAAAGCCAGCTTGACCCCATCAACCAATTCAAGCTTCAACACCAATAGTCTGAGCTTACTCTCAATCATACCACTCCATTTGAGGTGCTCTTCGGATTTCCCTTTTGTCGCAGCAACAACACACAAGTAAAATTTGTGTTCATGGAAAAAAGTGTGTCTTTCAAATAGGTCATCCCAACTTTTCAGGCCATTCAGTATAGCAGCAGTGATTTGAGCACCACGATTCAATTCTTTCATAACTTGGGTCATTGTAGAGCTCGTTATATTATGTGTGGCACACATCGAGGGATAGGCTGGAGTAATGACCGGCATTCTATGCTGACGATCATTGGCATAAAGCTTAGGGTTCCATACTCGAACTTGAAGGGGACCATCCTCAATTTGCTTGAGGAGAACTGGCTCAGGCCATTTCCATTGAGAAAAAATTTGAAAAAACTTCTCGACTATGACAGAACTAACCGCGTTGGGATACAATTGACAAATACGGGCTACAAGCATTGCCCAAGCAACACCACCAGGGTATCCAAAAACATTTGCATATACGCCTCGTTGCTGTGCCCACATCTTGATACATCTTAACGCATGCTTAAATGTGGTAGTCTTCGGAACAAGCTCCATAATCTCATCAGTGACCCTGGTTCCATTTAAAGACCTCATATCTCGTTCATCCAAATTTTTCAACAAGTTTTTGTTGTCTAAAGTGAGGTCTCTTGGAACTCTTGACAAATCAAGTTTAGCACAAATTAAGTCAATAGAAATCCCAGCAAACTCAATCTTGATAATGGGCACGAATGCATCAGGAACAGGTGTCATTTCCTCAAGCTCGGGTCGTTTTTTCAATAAGTCCGCAAATATTTCGAAAAAATCTTGCCGATTGACGTGTTTGGGAACCACTACCAAAGCATCAATATCTGACCCTGGGCCATAAACACCGAGTCTATAGGAGCCGTAAGTAAAAATCTTTCCACCAGCATCTTTTGCCATACCATGAGTCATATTCTTTTTCTTTGAAGTTAAGTACACAAATTCTTCTGCAAGCTTTTGTAAGGTATTAAGAACCTCGACTCTCTTCTTCGTAGCTTGTTCACTTTCAAAGGAACCTCTCGCTTTCAAAGTTTTAATTAAATCATTATTGATTGATATTTCATCCGAAGTCGGCTTTGCATTAGATATAGGAGGTGTCACACCAAAAGTTCCCAGAACCATTGGCTATTATAACTGGTCTCGCCTCTTCAAAAAGAATCTGACAGTGAGTTCTGCATATAATGAGGTCGTGTAATCCTCGCATTAACTAGAATCGACTCCAATAGCATCAAAGATAACAGAAGCAACAGCAATATAGATGGGTTTAACGTCGAAATTAGACAAATTGATTTTGAAACTGCCAAATGAGGAAACAAATACAAAGTATTTATGTAACACTGATGATATTGATGAGGTTGATAACGATAGCCAGTCGATTTTAATGGGTATCATATCACAGCTTCGACTTGGTTCAGATTTGTCTAAGATCACTCTTCCAACATTTATTTTGGAGAAGAAATCAATGTTAGAGCGTATAACTAATTTCTTTCAAATTCCCGAGCTTTTAATAGATGCTAACAATACTGATGAGGATGTCGACAGGTTTCTTAAGATTCTTAAATGGTATCTTGCATCGTGGCATATAGCCCCCAAGGCCGTTAAGAAACCATTAAATCCTATTCTCGGAGAGATATACAACTGTTATTGGGATGATCTACCTGAACAATCCAGCGCCTTTTACTTATCTGAGCAAACCTCACACCACCCCCCTAAGTCGTCGTATTTTTATTTGAACCCCGAACTCAAGATAAGGGTTGATGGAACAATTATTCCTCATTCAAAATTCTTGGGAAATTCCTCTGCAGCTATAATGAAAGGCTGGGGACATGTTACCCTACATAGGCATGATGAGGTTTATGTTATGAACCAACCAAACGTGTATTGTAGAGGGATTTTATTTGGAAAATTGAGATATGAATTAGGAGACACTATGATTGTGTCTTGCGAAAAACTCAATTTGAAGGCTATCATTGAATTCAAAGTTAAGGGTCTTATTAGTGGCACTTATGATGCTATTGAAGGAAGAGTGATCGACACAATTAATGATGAATGTCTTTATAATATTTCTGGTAAATGGAATGATGTCATGATCATAAAAAGCACACAAGGTGGACATCAAGAAGTTTTTTTCGATACCAGGTCGGCAAAAATCCACACTCCCAAACGTCGTCCACTCTCAGAGCAATTAGAAAACGAGTCTGAACGGTTATGGAAGCCAACAATCGACGCATTGAGCCAGAGAAACCACGATCTTGCCACCGAAGAAAAAGCCAAAGTTGAAAATCAACAACGTGTTAATGCACAGAAGCGTTTGGAGGATGGGGTTGATTTTCTTCCCAGATTGTTTAAACAGGTAGACCCTTCCGAGCTTTCGGAACAAGATCTTGAGTATGTTTTATTCAAGCATCTTGATTTGAATGAGGATGCTGATAAATTGAAGTCGCAGCTTTTTGATATAATGCCATTTTTACCTGGTCAAAAATTCAACAAGCAATTCGAAATCCCAGCCTTCAATAAGGAATAAATTCATTTTTAATTAGCATTCAGTTTAACAAAGTTAGGTGAGTGTAATCATCCTCATCACGTGATACCGAATGCAACGAGAACTTCTTCATGGTCCTGACGAAAACAAATAGATGCAGACAACAAAGGATGGAAATTTTATCTTACATTGAAGAAGAAGGTTTTGATTGCCTTCTGTGTATTCACTCTATTTCACAAAATGGAGACAACATTGGCATTCACCATCTACTAGTTCAAAAGTTAGCGACTTACAAGTACTCGGAACTTGAGTTCTTTATCCCTCAGTTAATTCAGGTGTTATTAAGCTATGAAACTGAATCTATGGCACTAAATGATTTGATATTGGATCTCAGTCGAAAAAACCCTCACTTTTGCCTTCTCTCCTTCTGGAATCTTCAAGCTTTCGTCTACGAACTCAAAGGACAGCCTGAGTCTTACTCATTTTACATTGTAAGGAGCTTCATCAATAGCCTCCAAGACATTATGTTCAATCCGAATAATGCAAAGCATAAAGAATCTCAATTTAGAGAAAATCTTCATCCTGCTTTGATGATCGGGGCTGCGCTAGGAGCATCATTTGCTTTGCCCACATTGAATGAGTATTTGAAACCGCTAATAGTTTCTCAAAGTCGTAAGCAAAAGTCTTTCTTGTTCAAACTTGCCAACTATCAATCTTCTTTAACTGAAAATTTGACAATGAAAAACAAGGGTAAGAGAACTTCTCAAGACACCGATAGAAGCCTAAGAAGTGGGTCCAATACACCTGTTTTAAGCTCTCAGAGGTATTCTGAATCTAATTTGGAATCCAGTAAAAGGGTAACAAGTAGCTTGCGGGATTCTGGCCTGGATTTCGATTTCGATTATATTGAGTATGACAGTGATTACACAGAGAATTCAACTCATGCGAAAAAATTCACACACTCGAGAAAAATCAATAAAGCTGCAAAAAATGACAATGATAGTCACAAGTCAAACAAACTCCATTCCGCTGAAGAAAGATTGAGTTCTATTTCTATGCCAGATTTAACAAATGTCAGTTCCTCCAACGATCTTACAGGCGCGTTTCTATCAGATCTATCGTGGCAGTCATCTGCCAATGACAATAGATCGATGCAAGATATACTGCAAAATGGTCTTATAGGTGACACAGAAGCTCTCAAAACCAATTATTTTAAAAAGGAAACGGAGTTTATGTTAGTTTTGCAAAACATTTCATCCAGCCTTTCTCAAGTTCCTCGTGAAGCAAGACTCACAAGCTTAAGAGCAGAACTTTCAATCATTAACAATTCTATGTTACCATCACAGATTGATATACCGCAGCTTTTTCCAACTACTAGCCTGCGCAACAAGAAATTTCATAGAATATTGAAGCTCAACATCACAGAAGCATGTGTACTTAACTCTGCAGAGAGAGTGCCTTATTTATTACTCATCGAGTATTTGAGCGAAGACATGGATTTCGACCCAAATACGTACAAAAACAAGGATATCTTGCTGCAGTTTAATGCTACAGGTTCTACAGCAAACTCAAATACAGAATCAAAAACAGTAGATCCCGAAATGACTTTAGAAGAGACGGATCTTGCTGATTTTTCTACTGTATCTCTCTCATACAGATTACAAACAATGGCTCAGATCAAAAGTGAAGATCACTTTGAGCAAAATGGAAATGGAGAAGACAACCTGGGAAACTTGACTCACAAACCATATAAATCACAAGAGAAAACTTCAGTTACTAAGAGCAGCAATCTGAGGACCAAAGATTTATCTTCTCAAATTCGAATCGCTGCTGTTATGCTCAAACAACTTGAAAAGTATGGACAAGCTAATTCAGAACAGTCGGCAGCAATTAGATCTCGCATTGTTAATTCAATGGAAGCCTTACAAGATCAATTTGAAACAATAGATTACCAAAAACTTCAGGAAATCAGTGGTGATCAAAATGAGCCCGACGCTGGAGAACGAAAGCTCGAGAATGACTTTAAGATTGGAGAGGACTGGGCAACAAAAAAGGAACGCATTCGTAAGACCAGTATTTATGGTCATATGCCTCATTGGGATCTCTGTTCCGTCATAGTGAAGAATGGTGATGATTTGCAACAAGAAGCTTTTGCTTGCCAACTTATTGGGCTTATTTCAAGCTTCTGGAAACTTGACCATGTGGCTGCATGGACAAAGGACATGAAGATTGTCGTTACCAGCTCAAATTCGGGTCTAGTTGAAACGATTAACAACGCCTTGTCAGTGCACTCTATTAAAAAGACAATGACTGAATTTAATTTCAAGAATGACCATAATGGAAAGGGGGCAGTCGCTTCGATAAAGGATTATTTTTCAAGGATATACGGCCTGGAAAATTCAACGAGATACAAACGAGCCCAAGAGAACTTTGCACGGAGTTTGGCAGCTTATTCAATCATATGTTACGCCTTACAAATCAAAGATCGTCATAATGGTAACATAATGCTTGACAATGAGGGTCATATTATGCATATCGATTTTGGTTTCATTTTATCTAATTCTCCCGGAAGTGTGGGATTCGAGGCAGCTCCGTTTAAATTGACCATTGAATACGTCGAAGTCCTTGGTGGAATTGGTTCACCATATTACAATTTATTTGTGAAATTGTGTCAAGAATGCTTCCTTTCTCTAAGAAAGAGATGCGAGCAATTGGTAAACCTTGTAAATTTGATGCAGAAGGACTCAACGCTTCCTTGCTTCAAAAGTGGCACTCAAACATCTGCTTTGTTAAAGCAACGCTTACAATTGGACTTAAAAGAAGATGAATGCAATGCATTTGTCGAGCTTAATTTAATTGGCAAGAGTTTGGGTAGCATGTACACCCGGCTTTATGACCAATTCCAGCTTCTCACGCAGGGTATATATGCATGAAATCCCAAAGCAGTAAGTGTAATTGTGCTCCGTGCGATATATATAGGAAACCCAATTATTTCAAGAAATTCAAAATTATGCACTTTGAAAAAAAATTTGTTTTACGTCGCAGAAGGCGGGAAAAAATCCCACTAACAAGCTCCATTTTTTTTCGTTCGGGGTTCGTTAGTTACTTGTTTGTTGCAACACATGATGCCATAAACAAGGATACCACTCTTCTAAAAGACAATGGTTATTTCATGGCCCGAAAACACCTTCAAGACATCCGGCCAGAAACATGTTTGTCTCTAGTTTCGTTTCCTTTATTGCGCAAAGTCTGGTGCGATTCCCCGATTTTACGAATTTATTTTAGTTTCTTGTCGCAAATACCAAAAAATCAGACAATTGGCTATCGAAGCACAAAAAGCTTCAATGATATACCTTATTCAGACCAGTGCTTTTTTAAGTTTGAGGAGGTACCTCTAATAAATTCTTCCTTTCCATTCACAGTCCACACCTTCCGTACCGGGAAGTTCAATCTCACAGTACAGAAATGTCCTTATTATCGCGTGCATGTCGAAGACGTTTTGTTTCAAACCTGAAACCAAACCTGAAACCATATCTGAGACTATAAATGACAGAGGCTCGTTCCTTTATGATATTTTATCACATTTAATAAGAAAAAAAATGCCTGGACCTAAGAAAATTTTTCTCATTTTGGAAGAGTTAGAGGCATTATGCTCAAAGTATATTCCAACCTCAGGGACTGAAGATCATCCCGATGAAATCGTGGCTAGAGTACGTTCGAAAATAAAGATTATGCACAGATATATAACTAACGATAAGCTTTCAAAAAGAGTTGGACTCGACTTAAAATCTGAATTGAAAACCACCGTCAAATTAATGAAATCATTGGAACAATTAGATCCTAAGAAGGGTTCACTGAGATCGCATAGTTTAGCAATTGTATCAGCAACAATCGCAGTCCGTGCCTTTAACTGACATGAATTGATTTTTGAATTCTTATCAGTTATGTAGTTTCAATTAAATATCGTCTTATATGAATCGTTCCTCAGTTCTTGTAGCAGGTCCAGTTTCTGAGCACCCTCATTGGGATTCTCTTAGTAACCGCTTTTTGTGCAATTTCTCGCATTAATTCTTCCTTTCCTTCTCTTCCAACAACTAACATTCCCCAAAGAACAATCGTTCTTGCACTCGTCTGTGCTCCATATCCCAACTCATCCTTCTTGTCCTGGAATTCCTCAAATAAATGTAATTTTTCCTCTTTTCCAATCTTTTCACTCTCCAAAATCCCCTGCTCTATTGCATTCATAATAGCTCGTACTAAAAACGGCTTATTCTCTTTATGCTCTTGTAGAATCCTTAATGATGCCCTTGGCTGATGCTTCACAATATGATAGAAAACTGCTGCTTGGCCTTCATTCGAATTAAATTCAAGTTGCCGTAAAACTTGTCCCATTTTCCGAATCGCATCCTTTTCTTTTCTTTCCTCTTTCTCCTGTCTCTCTTCTTGCATTTCATTTTCTCCTGGCGTCATTTTTCCATAATTAATCGACTTCATTACCTCTTGAGTCAACTTGAGAAGAATATATTGCCGCCGATTCATCGCAAAAAAGGGTTGAAGATCGACATTAGCTTCACATTCATTGTCACTTGTCCTTTTCGTACTTTTACCGTAGCGATTATCAACCTCAGGACCAGGCTGAGCAAAATCTTTGAATGCTGGGTTTCTTGTTGAAATTTCCACCCCATTTGAATTGGTTCCATCGACATCACACTTAAATTCTTTAGCAGAAACAGAATCGTTCCGAGCAGCCGAAGAAGAAACTGAGCCTGCTCTTTTCTTTGGAGGGAAAAGTTGCCGTTGAATGTTGTTCAACATGGCTGCTATATGATTATCGTCACACAGAGCAAGCCCTGCAGCAATTACCCGAATCTGATGTCGTAATCTTCGGTACTTTCCCAACATATTCTCGTTGTCGTTGTTATTCTTGTTATTGTTGCTACTGATGAAGTCTCCAACAACATTGGTGGCTTCGTCATTAAACTCCTTCTTTTGACGTCCCATTAGCTCATTGTAATCCCAAGTTTTGCGCATGATCCGGAAAAAGAGACTGGTAGCAACTGATTCTCCCACAAGATCATTCCGAAGACAATACTTCCATACCTTCATCAAGTCAGATGTCGATAGTCGTAAACGAAGTAATTTATCCAAGTTGTCCGTCGTACCTTCTAATCTCTCTAGAGCCTTACCTAGAAGAAATCCATCCCTATGGTTGCTTTGCTGAATAATCCAGAAGTAATCGTCAGTACCGGGTTCTACTCCTTGGATATATTCAATAGCACCGGTCTCAAAAACCTCTCCGCGCTTCTTATTAACCTTCTTCAAAACCTGGCGTCCTTTCTCACATTCCATTAGCTTTGGGAAAAGCAACAAAACAACTTCTTTGCTTAAAGACATGTAAAACTTCGAAGCAAGGGTGATTTGTAGCTGGGGGTCTTGTGCTTGCGTCACTACCCTCTCTTTAACCCAGTCGGAAATACGAGTGTTTCGCCGGATTTCTCGGTCTAAGTGCGTTAATATCCGATGCTGGTGGGTGTTGGTAACATGCAGCCACAAAGAAAACAAGTCCTGCTCGTTTAGTTTGAGAGATGACCTGGTGATAAGAAATTGCGCCGTTTTAGGACATGAAAATATCTTTAAGAGTTCATTTATAAACCCCCGAACCTCGAGTAAAGGTTTGTTTCGTTGTAACCAATGAACAATGGTATCTGGTTTGGTTTTATTGCTGGTTTGAGAGCTTAAAAACGCCAATGCAAGGACTGCCTTTTGAGAACAGTCAGAACACAGCTCGATAGAGTCTAAATCGCCTTCGCTGTTGACAAAATAGAAGAACTTTTGGCATTTCTGGAGCTCGATTGAAAAGCGATACGCCATAGTTTCACATAGCGACAGAAATATACCAGAATTGCCCAAGATCGTGTGAGCCACCGTCAAAGACCGCCAAAAGGTGAATTCTCGGCTATTATTGGTCATAGCCTCGTGGTATATGACGTCAGTGATATCTTCGATATCTGAAAGCGTTGTGGTTTCCGCAAATGCTATTTCCCAAAACTCCGTCCAGGTATGATGGTAAGCAAGCCTTTTTAGAAGAGTCTGCTTATCTGAGGGATGCACGTAAGGTATTGAATGGTAAAGTTGAAGAAGAATTTCCGCAGGTACAGCTAATGGATGCTGTAGTAGTAGGAGTGTGAGCTTATTGTAGTTGTCGACCTGTCTATTGATCCTTTCGAGAAGTTTTTGATCGAGACTGGTCAAATCCATATTCTTGGCACCAGGCAGATTGTCTTGCTGGGCCAAATTAGTTGATTTTTCGAATGCTCCGTGGATGAGTTGGGACATTCGTGTTTCTGTGATGGGGGTGTCTAACGCCGGCTCCAGTGTATCCAATGATATGTTTGTAGTGAACAAATGCAGAAAAACCTGGCTATATACACTTTTCTTGGTTTTGGGGACTGCAATTTCACCATGTTGTTGTGTTTTCGGGACAGCAGGCTTGTCGGCTAATGTACGAGAAGAACGTTGGTCTGCGCCAAAAATATGCGACAGAGGAAAACCCGGACCAAGGTTTTCGTCCCGGAGAAAGTCGGAAGACCGAGAATCCACTGTTTCAACGCGTTTGTGTTCCGAATCGGGCTTCTTTTTGCCTGGAGATGGAGTTTCTGGGGTACACTGAAAAAAACGAATACTGCCATGAATCTGCAAACATGGACGGCGCCATCGTCGGCAGGGTCGTAGGGTCATTACAGAAAAGGCAGTTTATGACGAGCTCAGCTAGTATTGGCTCTAAAAAAGGTACTACTAATGATCCAGTTTGGTGATGATGTTGTAGCAGGAAGACACCGCAGAGCGTGAGCTAGAACAGTGGTGGAGAAGGCAGAGAAAGTACAGAAAAAAGAACCAAGCTATTTTGAAATTGGTTTGAAAATATTCAATTCACTTTTTTTTTGCTTGTTGGAAAGAAGTGGTGGAGGATCATCGTGGATCATCAGGATGTTCTTGGACAATCTTCATCGCTAGGGCCACCGCCATGGTCATTGGTCAGAGCGGGGTTACTATGGTATAATTGAGACTTTATGGAGATGAGGTTTTATTGAGAAAGTTAAAATATAGTTTTCGAGTAGCAAAAGCCTCTTTTAGTGTGTTATAGTCAGGGAGAGAGGAAAAATCAAGAAGCAAGAAGTGTTAATCTGGCAGGTCATTATTTCCTATTCTGGATTAATCTCGTATTTGGGATTAAAGTTCGTATTTTGGATTATAGTTCGTATTTTGGATTAAACGTTGCACTTTCAATAAAAGTTCTTAATCTGGTCAAGAATCAAGAAGCAAAGAGGGTTAAACTACAAGGTCATTATTTCCTATTCTGGATAAAGTTCGTATTTTGGATAAAGTTCGTATTTTGGATAAAGTTCTTATTTTGGATAAAGTTCGTATTTTGGATTAAAGCTTGTATCTTCGATTAAAGTTCGTATTTTAGATTAAAGCTCGTATTTTGAATTAAGGCTCGTATTTTGGATCAAACGTCGTATTTTCGATTAAAGCTCGTATTTTCGATTAAAGCTTGTAGTCTAGACTAAAGTTCGTATTTCCCTGTTCTGCTCATGTTTGGTGAACTGGAAGAATCAAAACCGTTGCCAGTGAGTACGAACAAGAGAGACCAGAGAAAAGGATCTTTAAAATTAATCTCGTCTTTCATCAACACCACCCAATTCGACATCCAATTGCATCTCACACAAAGCTCAAACTATTGAACTACCAGCAGATACACCAACCATCTCTTCAAGATTGAATCGAACCTTAAACCAATTAAGCTTGAATTGCAAAAGTTTCGTAAGACAAACAATCTCTAAATACATCATTTCGCAGAATAATGCCTAGATCTATCATTTCTCAGATAGAACAATTTCCAGATAAAACGACACTTGGATAAACCAAAGCCTTAATCCAACAACGCTTCCCAGACCAAAAAAAGCACTTGATAAGATGATGATTGGATCAAATAAACTTCCAACAATCCCGGATTTGGAACTTATTAGCAGAAAATGTCGTTTCAAAGGAGAATGACAAAATACCAAAACCGACCGAAACTGTAACTTGGCCGGGCCACACAAATCATCAAAAAAACTAAAAAGACAAAATTCGTCAGTTTACCCACATACACTTTTGCCGATTTATCTCTCAGCGTCAGTCCTGTTGCAGGGAAACGTCATTTGTTAGAACAGTACACAACCGTAGTTCTGTGTTCCTAACTATAAATGAAAGAAGACAGCTAAAATCGAATAATTATTCTTTTATGCAAAGGCTGTCGCAAAGTTGGCCGTGGAATCTGATTCTAGACTTTGGTCTAGTGATACTACCTTTATGGGGTAATAATCGTAATTGTTCTGTTGTATTAGGATGCTGTGATGTATGGTGATGTATGGTGATGTATGGTGATGTATGGTGATGTGTGGTGATGTATGGTGAAGTTATGGGATGAAGAAGATATTGTTCATTTTCAGAGGTAAACAATTTAACAATTTAACAGTTTTGTAATTCTGTAAATTGTCTTTTTCACATTTTCACATTGTTACACTTTCGGGTGTTCAGATGTTAAAAGCCCTTGTGCAGATCGATACTGCAGGAAATGATACAGGAGCTTTATCTCAATCAGTCTTCCAATCCTGGAAATGAATCTTTGCAATTATAGATCAATTAGAATTTTCCAAACAAAATTTTATCACAATTTCAATGTCCCCCTTTTTCTCTTACTAGATTCGCAATACATATTTCAACTTGAGCAAATTAGCCGTATTGCAGACAGCTGTCTCGTTGTATACCGGTATGCATACTGGGGCGGACCTATCCAAGGAAGCCATACATTATTTCAATAAGAAGGAACAAACCCTTATCCAGTAAGAAGGCACAAAGAACAAGCTGGGAGGGGAACGTAGGAGTTTCATGGAAATTCCACTTCAGCAAAAAAATAACCTTGAATAACTAGAAACCATCTGACCTTAATTGGGCACTCCCTTATCACAAAATTTGCGACCACAGTTTCTAAACAACAAGCGTAATAATAACATGGCGGCTTTGTTTGTTCCGCCATATTGTTCAAGTTGGCAAAAATGCAGCGGGGCCGTAAATATGTCGCATTCCTTAAAAAAAACTCAATGGCTATATACAGTCCCACTAGAACCACCTCTAATTGTGGCTTCTAATACAATGGGCGCTATCCTCAGTTTCGTTTACAAAGCACTATAAATTTTGGTTTGTCCAGTAGTACATGTGTAGGATTATTAAGCCGTTATACATAAAAGGGACGACATGCACCTATGGTACCACAAAGATACCTTGATTTGGTTTTATTCTTATATGCACTCACTTTGCACTTTCTGTCGGAATTATTTTTCATACTAGTTAAAGCAGCAAAGGGGAAGAGAGTCTTATATGCCACAATATCTGTTTGTAATTAGTAGAAAACACCCAGCCATTTTCGAAAAAAAAATTACGTTAGAAATAAATTAAAACAGCTAATCATATGTACGTACAATGTCAAAACAAGAGATAACAAATCTACGAATGTTAAAACCACCAATCTCAAAACTATGAGCCCAGTCCCTGTTCTGGGCGCTAGAGTAAGAAGTCCACGTCATTTCGTGAAGCAGAGAGCTTTACTGCAGGTAAGAACCGAGGTTGCGTCTTTCAGGTTCTGCAGGAAAATGAATGGTTAATATATAAAGGAATTGACGTATGCAGAGAGGGTTATTTAGAAATCGCGACATACATGACCGGAATCAGGGTATGCGCTTCCACAGCTAGGGCAAGAGGCCTTTTAGTAATGAGGTGATAGCTAATGAGCTTTGTTTTCATTGGGGATAATTGTCGGGCGAAAGCAAAATAATAGCTTGATTAATTGATTTTCGAATTTCTTGGTTTACAATAGTGTGTGGGGGGGGGTTTGCAGAGAGCCAATATTCGGATCTGGAAGATTCTGACAGGTGTAGAAGAAGAGAATAATAGAAAGATAAAAAAAGCTTCAATTATCGTAAAGGTGCCATATTTGTTTTTATTGTCGTAAAATTTTAGTGCGATTCTTGTTTATGAATCAAGGGCTGTATGAATATGGTAGAATTGACTGAAGAGGTTAAAGAAAAGGCTTACAAAGAAGAAAAAGGTGAATAGTCAGCGAATTTTCAATATTTTCGATCCATTATATATGAAATCAGGAAAAAGACATTACTGGCGGTGTTTTTGGTCAGAACAGCTTCAGAAGCTAGTCAGCAACGCAATAATGAACGTCACAAGCGGATTATAAATGTGGTGAAAGGTAATCTTCGATTTGATTAATGTTTATAATATTATAGAAGTTTCTAGTACGGAAATATACTGTTATAGTTAAGTTCTTTACTGATCGAAGGACCGATTTATCTTCTTATTCATGGAACATAAGTACCTAGTGTATTAATTTATACTTGAAGGATTTGTCTCTCGAGGTTCATTCTCCACTCAAAATAGTCATAAGAATTACTAAAGTTTGGTTTCAATAAACATTATTTTTGTTGACGCCTTAGTATCCGCTAATATATTGGCTATGAATAACAGGAAGACAAGGTAAGTAACCATTAGTGAAATTGAATGAACATTTCAGCTCAAAGACTAAAAGGTGAATTATTTAATGGTCTCCTGTTTCGTTTTTATTTCAGTATGACATATTGAGTAGTCATTCGAATGGCTTTTCAGTCCTTTCAATTGATGGATAGTAGAAAGCTAGTTTAAGTTGAATAGGTAAGCTTGTACATGTAACAAAACCAGGCATCAGGCTCAAAAGAAGATAAATTCAAAGAAAGTTTTTTTTTCTGCATTTTGGGATTGGAAATGTCACTGTCATTCTCGAATGTAAGGTCCTAAGAAGAGGCATCGAAACACTAAGAACAAGGGAGAAACGAAAAAAAGAGATAATTTTTGGAAATATTTCCTACTAATAATAAAACAAAAGAGCGCAAGTTACAAAGAGCTCCTTGTTTGAAAGACATGGTGATGTAGATGTTGGTGGTTCTTTTGCAATATATTCAATTTCCCAAAGAGATGGGACCCTCAAAAGTAAAGTTAACCGAATACTTCCTGATTCAACGAAAAAAGAAACAATTATTTTATGTTAAGGGAATAAAATTTTGTCCAAGTTATACTGGAGTTGTGTGGAAACATCACTGTATGATTAAACAGAGGTATGCATTATGACGTTATGTAAACAAAAATCTTGGACCATTTCAAAATAATACTACGATATCAAAAGTACTAAGAAGGTACTAAAATTACTATCACACAAGCTTCGGTACTAACATCTTTATCACTTAAGTACATGTAGTAAAGGCACTAAGACAAAGGTAATGAAACGAATAGTGTTAGTGTTGATTGCTTACTCAATTGCTTTTTTAAAAGATATTGTTTTGGCTTCTCCAAAAGAAGAACCTCCATTACTCGGAGTTTTTTCCATGTCGTTGCTTCAGCGTTTGCTTGATTATTACCTACCTAACACCCACTAAAGCGATGACTACAAAATCAAATCCTAATTTCAAAATACATTTATTTCTAACATAATTCTAATTCTCCGTCTGATTACTTAAACAAAACCACGACGTTGAACGGCAATAGTCAGGTTGCCGAAGTTGTTGCCGTAAATCGTTGCATAAGTAGGGGAAATAGTCATCGTGGATGTAAACAAAGACGTCTGTGTGGTGGTCAATGTAACGTACGAGGTGAGAGTTGTAGTTGATCCACTGATGGTGAAAGCAGCAGCCACAGGGAAAGTAGTGGTGATTGTGCTTGTGATTGTGGATACGGCAACTACAGCTTGGGGAGTGGTTAGGCTAGGAGCTACAACAGTAGAAGTAGCTGGTTGGGAAGGAGCATTAGTGACTGTAACAGTAACGGTCGATGGAACACATTGGTTGTTGTTTCCACTTACTGTTACTGTTACTGTTGCGGGACCGGCTTTAGAGCCTGAGCCTGAGCCTGAGCCTGAGCCTGAGCCTGAGCCTGAGCCTGAGCCTGAGGTCTGACCATATGTGACTGTAATATAACTAGTGATGGTTGAAGAAGTTGTAGGATAGCTGGTATAAGTAGAAACAGGTGTAACTACGGCAGCACCGTTAACCATAGTGGTGGACAAAACAGTCACAGGACAAGGCACGACACTGGATACGGTTTCTTTTGTAGTAACTACACTCTTAGACAAAGATCCCCCTGTAATATCTGGCGGCAAGGTCACTGTAATCCAAAGATCTGTTGTAAGTGTAGTGGTAAGAGTACCTGAAGCAGTTAAATTGGAAGTCAACAGACTAGACGATAAAAGCGTCGAATTGGTATCACGCTTACCAAAATGTAAAGGGAAAGCGGCCGCTTGAGCTGCCAAAGCTGCAATTGCGACTGTAAAAAGCATTATAATGAGCGACTAGGGTCAATTGGGTAGTTAGTAGTTTAGTGTCTTCAGAATAGGTGCTGAAGTCAGTAAAAAGAGCTTGTTAAGCGATAGAACGGCGATCCCGGTTTTGTTAGGATGCTAAAAGGAACGAAAGGAGAGTTTTCCAGAAACTCTGAGTTTGGTCACGGCTTGATTCCGATGTGTTCAACTAGGTTGTGTCTTAACTAGGTTGTGTGAAGTTAAATACACAGTTTTGGAGGGAATTGCCTATGATTAAGGAGTGTGAGATGCTTTTTCAATACGATGTATTCACGTCCGTTGATGGAAATCAATTGCTTATTTATACATGGGTAAGAATGTTACCGGTATGTTTGTCTTGGCTGCAAATGGCGTATGAAAACAAACACCCCTTGCAAGCAAGGGGTTATCTTCCTGCATGTACGCGAGTCGCTTGCATTAGACCAAACGGTTTTCTGGTACATAAGACGCGGTCCGGTAGATAACATGTCCCAAAGAGTCTTTGCGAACCATTTTTACCAAAAGGGAAATATGTTAACTTATTCTATTATGGATGTATTGTAGTTGCTAGTGTCTTTTAGTTTATAGCGAAGAGCAATTTGCTTCAATATAAAATTATGTGGAACATTTGGTTTTTCAAAACTTGTTTTTGGGTTCAAAAAATGAAGCAGAAGACTACGTGTATTTATGACAAAAACACGATTGGTGAGATCGATATTAATCTGATCAAAACATGTTCGTATGCACGAATCGAACAGGGTACCAAATTTTGGTTTCCAAACCGGTTAGTACCGTGATTTTGCAGCTTTCTGCCGAGACACATAAAAACGAATGGGGACACACGAGCCACGTTGATATGAAAAAAAGTAGCCATTGTTTTGTTCTTTACTAGGATTAGGTAAACTTTTTTTCTGATTTCTTGTTGTATTTATGCTCTTGAAGGTTATCTGAAAAAGTGGTCAATAAATCAACAGGAATTGGTAGATTACAGGAATTGGTCGATCAATCTTGGGAACTGGTAGATTAATCTTTGAAATTTATCAGTCACGAGAAGAAGAAAACAATTCCCTTGGTATACTGTTATGATTTCAAAGCGCATGTTCACTCTTGGTTTCTTGAACTGTTCTAACGGTTCTTACACATTTAGTACCTAAAATGGGCGAGTTGTAGTGGCTTAGCGCTTAAAAGACACAATTTCCAAATTAGTAGAAGATGACACATGATCGATGAATACTATAATATAGCTGTGGATAAAGATAACCGGTGTCACCGGGCTTTCCTCTTGGAGTGTCGAGATGATTTAATATCGTCTTCAATAGAGGATATCTAAACTTGTTTTTACTGATCTTCTAATTAAACTCAGGAAGACTTGGTGGAATGCTAGTGGAGAATAATTTCCATTGCAGTTATTAACCTTTTCGGTATAAAGACTTGTTTTCTATTGGTTTCAAAACTAGTGTTGCTGTTGGCCGTAACAGCTTGTTGTAGTTATGTTAAACAGTCAATATTTGTCTATTTGAAACAAAACAAGATAGATCAATTTTGACTATATATTAATTTTGACTGGATATAGAAATGTAATTGTGCAAATCTCAATTGGTTCTTTCAATTACTTCCATCCAAATCGTTGTATTGTCAGTACCAAGTCCAGCTTTTCAAAAGAACTCCTCATTCAAAGGAACAAGTCTCAGGAACAGTCGAATTCTTATTTCGTAAGAACTTTCTTTTAAGATTTTAGTTGAAATTCCTATCAAGATAATCTACTTTGACCTGCAATTGACTAATTAAGCACAGCAAAAACACACGAAAGAACAAGTGAACAAAAAACAGGCAGAACGTAAATAGACACAGACAAAATCAAAAAATCAAAAAATCAAAATTTCTTCAAAACATCTCCTGAACTTGTCCTAAAAACCTCCTAAATGTCTCCTAAATGTCCCATATGTACCACACAACTCACCCAAAACTCTTCCAAAAACTTTAAAAACCGCAAAACCCTCCCAAAGCCATCATCTCCCAACTCTCGTCCTAACAAACTTCCAAAAACATTATCCTATTTTTCTTTATTTATTGTCGTACTGCACACAGAGAAGCCACCACCCCATTCAACGTAGCCAAATAACAACTACTCCGACTACTTCATCAACCATGGTCGATCTTACTGATAATGTCGTTGTCGAAACCTTCCGCAAAGTACGCGTCACAGTTCAGAAACTCCTTGATGAGAGTGTTCCGTACACGGTGTACCGGTGGGCCGCTTTTGGAACAGTTCTTTTCATGTTCCTCGTGAGGATTCTTTTAGTTCAGGGATGGTATATTATTTGTTATGCCTTGTCAATTTATCTCCTTAACTTGTTTCTTGCATTCTTAACTCCGAAATTTGACCCTTCGTTGGAGCAGGAGCTGCAGGCAATGGAATTGGAAGAAGGTGGTCTGGGAAATATTCTTCCTACGGCGCAAGATGAGGAGTTTAGGCCTTTCATTCGTCGTTTGCCCGAGTTTAAGTTCTGGAGGGGTGGAATGACTGCCACCGTTTTATCATTTTTCATGTCATTTTTCTCTATATTCGACATTCCAGTGTTCTGGCCCATTCTCCTCATCTACTTCGTTCTCTTATTTACCTTGACCATGAGAAAGCAAATCCAACATATGATTAAGTATAAGTATTTGCCATGGGACTTTGGTAAGGCTAAGTATGGTCGTTCGCCTAATGCTTAGTGCCCCCACTATACTAATGCGCTCATTATCCTTCTTTTGTGGCATTCGCTTCATTTCTGTGCAATTGAGCTTAATGCTTCAGGCTTGAGGTTCAAGAATTGAGAATCCAGCATTTTAAAAGTACAAAGAATTAACTGGCAATTGCTGACTGTGATCTTGCCCCTAGTTGGCACCATAGGTCTGTCTGAATTATATATATGTTTTTCAGTCCATTTTGTCAAATATTTATGAATAATTATGATTAATGGTTGTTAAGACCTACTGAGTCATGTTTTAAAAATATGATTTCATGGGCTCTCTTTTTCTAGACAATCCAAGCTGGACAAAGCGTATGATGTCTGTTCGAGGTAGAGAATCTATTCTCTTTTGTTCTCAATAGAAATAGATAACGATGTTGTTTAATGTTGGAAAATCTTCTGTTTTGGACTTTCTGGATCAACTCTGGGGGGACCACAAAAGACTTTCTTCAAGAGAGCTTCTTCAAGAGAGCTTCTTTTAGAGAGCTCAGCCCCAATCAATCCGAAGACCAGAACACCAGTAGGAAACTCAAGATCCAGTTACAATTTACCCTTGTTCCTATAGCCTACTCTTGGGATTGTATTGGTTCATTTATTCCTATAACTACAGATACTGTTTGCCAGCGTAGAGAATCCCAAAATGGAGCTGATGGTTAATGTTTACATTTCAGGACTTGAGAGATATAAAACTATACTATTCATAATGGATGCAAATGTTGCAAATGTTGCAAATCCTTTGCTCGTTGTGTTTTGTTCTATTTCTTTTGTCTACATTCCATAACGCTTCTTTGGTGTTTCAGTGAATCAATCTTTACTTTTTTTAACAATATTTTTAATGGAGGTTTTTATTATTATAAAGTTTATTTCATCTCTTGCTTTTGTTCTTCGTGATCTAGAAATGTGTCCTTTACTCTTCAATATGCATTGTTATTCGAACGAAGGCTACACAAGATCTGGAAGAGTACATTTTAGGCATAGAAACCTTAAAAGAGATTCAATGAAACCTTAAAAGAGATGCAATGAAACCCTTACTTTCGTAACATCAACTGCACCTTGAGTTTTCGCTGTTTTCCAACTGATGTATTGAACCTTGTTCTTTCATCAAATAGAAACCCAAAACAGCCACAATTCTTCCTCTTTTGCTCTTTACCATCTATTCAAATCTAATTTATTCATATTTTTGACTCTCCACTCAAAAATAACCCAACTTGAAACGATTCACAATACTCTAACTCATTTGTTTCGTACCTGCAGAGTGTACATTCTGAAACATGCTTTCGCCAGAACTATAAATACCCACTCAATTTGTCAGGTACTAATTTTCATCGATATTTCAAGAAACAATGAGATTCATTAATCGTATAGGTTTATTTGGGGAAAGCTTCTGGGCCAAACCACTCCCACTTCATATGATAACCCATATTAGCGACTTGAATCCACAACTTGAAATACTTAAGAAAGGACTTAGGAACTTTTTGAAAGACGATAAAGTAAAGTCTTTGTCTGTGTCTTGTCAAGCCAAACTTCACGATGGTATAGATAGTATTCTTGCCGCAGCACAACAGAGTTTGACCGATCTGAACGCAATCCGGGGCACAGTAGCCAATTACATTCTTTCTCGGGCAATTTCTTTAGAGGCGGGATTAAAAACTGCTAGCTGGAAGACTTTACGTCAGTACTCCATTCCTGAAAAGTTCGTAGACTCTAAATGCTCTTCATTGAAGGCCCAGGTACAGAAGTTCTCCAACAAGGCAGCACGGATTTATAAAGTCATCGAAACCGATTTAGATGGTGAATGTAGCGAATCAGACATAAATTTCTCGGCTCATGTGATAACTCTTTATGTTGGACAGTTTAGAACGGTCTTGTCGCTGGAACTAAGCAAGTACAAAGCCAACTTCCGGTTTCTGGCAAAAACAGTCAATATCACATCAACCTATTGTCTGTCGCTTGCTCTTCGGAGACTATTTTATGGTCGGCCACTTTCGGTAGTGCTTTACTTCCGTTCTTTTAGGTACATTTTTTACTTTGTTAAGTTCTGGAGTAGTGATTATGTTTGCAAGATCGTTTCTATTTCCACCGTAGCGTATTTCACGTTTGGTGTTCTTTTGATGGTATTTCCTACGTTTTTGTTTGAGGGAATTCATTGTTGGAGTCCTAGGACACGGAAATTACGGATGATCCACTTACGACACTTTTCTGCATCTTCTTGTGAACTTAGTCAGATGAATTTGCGATCGGAGCTTGGCTGGTAGTGGGGGAAAAAGAGGAGGGGATTTTTGGACAAATAGTGGAAGAAGCGTAAGTTGGACAGAAGGAGGTTGCTTGAAGAATGACGAATGAAGAATGAAGAATGAAGAATGAAGAATGAAGAATGAAGAATGAAGAATGAAGAATGAAGAATGAAGAATGAAGAATGAAAAATGAAGAATGAAGAATGAAGAATGAAGAATGAAGAATGAAGAATGAAAAATGAAGAATGAAGAATGAAGAATGAAGAATGAAGAATGAAGAATGAAAAATGAAGAATGAAGAATGAAGAATGAAGAATGAAGAATGAAGAATGAGGAATGAGGAGAAATGTCTTCCAAGAATCTCTTCCTTTCTTCAGTTCAAATCTTAAATATCTCTAATCTGTTCTCTAAATCAACATTCAGTCCATAAAAGCTCTCTTCCAAGTTTCTTTCTTCAATCAAGACAAGTTCTTTATTTTCACATTTATATTCGTTAGCAATGAATCAAATTCATGTATGCATACCTACCAGAGCTTATGCTTCTCATCCCAGTTACCTGTCTTTCTGCGCTCCCAGTAACTGTTTTCACCTTCAATATACTCCCAATGACCCGAGCATGGATCACTTGGATCTCCTCCAACATGCTTGAAGTATCTGGGAACATATGGTTCACCGGAATCTTCAACAATATTCCGCCGTTCTCTTTGTCCCTCCTCCAATTGAAGCTTTAGTTGTTCAGCCTTTTCGATGTCACCGTTGGCATACACGGCAATATCGGGTCTATATCTGGAGTCCGTTGGAGGCAACTTATCCTTCTCAATAGCTGTGATCTTGTTCAAAGTTCCAGTAAACTCGGGGAAACCAAACTTTGTCTCATAGTCAGGTAAAAGAGACCCTGCCGTCCAAATCTTCTTCTGGGCCGACTGTGCTTTTAAGACCATTGATTCTGTCCATTTTCCTGTGACCGTGTTGCTAAGAACATGCTTGTTTGAATCTGAAGCTTTGATAACTAAGTCCTCGGACCGCCCACTGAAGAGACCAGCTTTAGCAAATTCCACAACAGCTTTCTGACCTTTGCTCGATTTAACAGTGATTGGGGAACATGGCTCAGTGTACTTTTCACCAGCAATGATATTCTTAACAACACAAGTTGGTAAGTTCCATGTGAAAGTTTCGTTTGTGGAACGTACTAAGAGTTTGACTAAACCACCAGTATAGATCTCCGACGTCTTACCCCAGAATTTCTGCGACGGTGCTGGGCTGAATGTCAACACCCAATCAGCAGAATCTACACGAATTGCAAACACCGGTGGTTTATGATTAACTTTTTCTGCAAGAAACCGGTACCCTTTATCCTCACGAACAAGCTCGTAGGTTTCTCCCAAGAGTGGATTGAACGGCTTACGACCAACTCTAAGCTTGGCTCTAAATGCTGAGAGATATGTGACAGAAAAGGCAGCAATCCGTAAAATCGTTTCTCCTGTTTCAGCAGGATGTGTTACTTGCAAGGCATTGTTGATCATTTCAGAATACTCCACGAGCTCTGCATACTTTTGAAGAATGGTAATGGGTTCGTTCATGTCGACAGGCATTGAAAGGGTCGAAAGATCTTTGCCAACGTTTTTCCTGACAAATGACAAAAAACTTGGAGGGTCGTGAGTAAATACTGGGATATCACATGGACGTTCAACAGCATGCTCAATTGGAAGAGGAGAAAGATCTACAGCTTGGGAAACTGCCTGTAAATCCACCTCTGAATCTTTATCCACTCTAAGATCTTCTCTGAGATTCTGGGTGGGAATAACTGACTCTTTTTCAACATCCGAATCAGAATCCAGGTCTGAAGACAGTCTTGCATCCTCGTCATCTGAAAAAGCGCTGGTGCTCTTACGACCCAGTCCAGTTACTAAGACAACACCAGACTCGATGCCATCCATATAGTCGTTAGCGTCGAAGAATTCACCCTCGGAGAAAACAGAAGCTGAGTCGTTACCTTTGATTTTGAGAATGCTCGATAATCTGGAATGCAATGTGTATAAGTGAGACTCAAGAGCGTCGCGAGGAATCGTCGAGCAGTTATTAACCACATCAGTGAAGTCTAACTGCAAGTTTCTGAGAGCAATCTGCATGGCCTCGGTGTTTAAAGATGGAACCAGTAACAAGTTCTGGTCAGTCGGGATACCAATGGAATTCTTCTTCAATTGGTTGAAAGCCTCAACCCAGACACTGAAGTCTTTATCTGAGGGAGCCTTTAAAGTCCAGACTTCCATGCCCGAATCGATGTAGATCTCCCGCGTTCTTTCGTTGGCACTGACAATGGCCTCGACAATTGGCATCTGACCACGAAGCTTGTTGTCATTGAGTTTGAAGTACGAGAGCGTAAAGAGTTTGAAGTTAAGGATGAAGAATCTCTTTGTGAAGCCCTGAAGCTTTTTCCGGCGCTTCTTCAACAATACACCTTGCATGAAATCGCCATTATTGAGCGATTTTGTGTTTTTGCCATTATGAGTTGGGACTTTTTTCATCTGTTGTTCAGGTTCCTCGACTTGAAGAGCAATGGCTGGATCTCTTTGACTCAGCAAAGTAGAACCATTTTCATCAGAAGGAGAAGCAGGAGCATCCGTTTTGGCAAGATCTGTCTCGCAAACGACCTTAGCAGAAAAAAGAACAGTCTTTCCAGTTGTCTTGGAAAACGTGTTATCGACTACGAACGCATATGTGGCACTGGCAGATGTTTCAATCAGACCGGTCACCAATTCACCAGGGACCAACTTATGATAATTTTCCACCAACTCCATATCGGGATTGGCCAAGCTCCGCACCAACGTCGACGACCGCGACTTGGTTTTGATCCCGCCACGCTCCGTGATATGGTTTACAGATACTGAAGATCCCAGGCGCATACGTCTAGCCGTTCTGGACCATGTCAGACCCTGACGTTCCAAGTGCAACAGTGTGAGTGGTGACAGAAAGTCTAAAGATGCCTGCAGCTCATTAACTCCCGAGAAAAGTCCCGCTGGGGGTGCAATTCTTGGATCTGAATCGCCTAGTGTGCCTGATCCCAGCGCCTGTTCATCTGTAGAAAGAACGCTATCGAGTTTTCTATAAATAGCAAAGTTAACTGACCGTTTTACGGGTTTTATCTGCCAAAAAAGGGAACCATTATTTATGGTAGTGACCCATTTTACCAAGAAATCTTTGGCTTGGACGTCCAAAGTCTCCATTGTGTTTGGAGAAATGAGACAAACAGAAGGAACAGGCTTGACTCGATGGGGCGGGAAAGGGAAAATGGTGTTACCTGCAGTACTCTTCTGCCTTATATTACTACTTTCGGTAGTCTTACGCAGGCAATTGAAGGAAAACCGACTGCTTTATATATCTTGGAAATCAGACAAGTTGAAATTGGGGATTAACTTTAATTTTGTCTGCAGGATACATAATTTCGCACTATTAGCCAGAAATAGTGATTTGTCCTGCAGGAAAAGACAACGTTTGCTGGAGTACTATACATGAATTACCAAGTTAGAGTAGAGAAGTTGATAAAAAAAGTGGTATAGGATTTTTTTGTGCTTATTTTTAGTGGGAAAATTGTTTTCTTTGACAGAAAACGGCTTTCTTTTCGCCAAGTTACATGGAGTAAGACGATTTTTGCAACTTTTGCAGAACTTGACCGAACAAGATCAGGGGACTTTTTATTTTGGGGAAATTTTGAATTTGTGACAAAAGAAATGTTTTTCAAAAAAAATTGACCCCGTTTTTTGCACATTCTTTTGATTCACATGCGGTATTTCCGTGGGCAAGTTGTCTGGCTGTGATACTGGTGTAGTTTGGGGTTCACATGGGTTTGGACGATTCGAAGAAAGGGAAATAAAGGAATTAGTATTCCGTTGATCCGAATATCCGTTGATCCGTAAATAACTATGTTAGAAGTGTGAAAAATATTCTCGTATTATTGAGTGTATTCTTATCCAGAAGAGATCTGATAGTGTATAGAGAAGCGAGTACCTCTAAACTTGTATCGACTTGCATTCAAGTCACACTTTTGAAGAAAAAAATATTCATCAAACTATTTGAATAACAAATAAGGAGCAAAAAAGAAATGATCACGCCCAGGCTCGAACTGGGGACCTTCTGCGTGTGAAGCAGATGTCGTAACCAACTAGACCACGCGACCTTTCTTGCTACATGTTAGGAGAAACGCAAAGAAGTCTCAGAAACCTCCCATTTAGGAAGTCGTACCG
>JAJMJD010000085.1:0-46163 GCA_030568975.1 Australozyma robnettiae
CTTATCTCTTCGTCCAGCAGCCGTCGTCATGATTTTCTATTCTCAAAAGCAATCTGCTTTTCCCTTCAAATTGGTTTATCCAAGTAATAAAGTGGCTAGAAATATTCCATTGCTTGAGCCAAGGTCTTCTCTTTTTGCCTTGTTTGCGGACGTGCCTCTCTCTAGCTCAAGTCTCGTTCTGACCAGTACGAGCAAGAGTGGATCTCTCTCTTCCATTGGCTCTTCGACAGTCACCGGTTCATCTCTTGTACCTTCAACAGTTGTCAGCACATCTGCAGCTCAGGCCAACTCAGGGACTTCTCCAAAAACTACATTGATCACCATTACTTCTTGTGGTTCTTCGAAATGCACCCCAACGGTCCAAGCACTTACAGAATATGTTACCTACTGTCCAGTTCCAACAGTTATTACAGTCACTTCATGTAACTTGAGTGGATGTGTTCCATATTCCACTTCTATCAAACCTGGAACTGTGACTATTCTGAATGTTGCGGTTACGGTAAGACCGTTAACGACTACTGTTGTTACCAAGACATTGTGTTCGGATAATATCTGCTCCACACAAATCTCTTCTGCTTTGGTTTCTGTCGTAACAAAGACTTCTAGCCTGTCTCCCGTGGTTTACACGACTTATATACCATTAACTTCGGTGACTACCACACCCATCTCCGTTGCCTCTGTTGCCGTGACATCTAGACAATCGTCATCCTCAACAAGTACCCCCAAAACGTCTTTAATCGATTCAAACAAGGGTCTAAAGACTGGTTTCAGTGCATTGTTGCTCATTATGTCCATTATTCTCTGCATCTAGGAAGTTTACTTCGAAAAAGAGTATTTTAACTTCACCAGAGAGGTTGGACTATTGAGCACTGATTGATAATTATAACTACCTCTGGTGATCAGCATAATTGAAGTCTTACCCATAACCACTCAATGTTAGACAATTGATTGGTTACTCAATTGCCTATCTTGCGTTAGTAGTTCTTCAAAAGAAGCTTTATATAATCAACCCCGAGAACACAGTTTATCACCTGTGTGTTTCCTTCGTATGTCCAATTACACAATTCAAGCGTCATCTCTCGTAATGTTAGGTTGAAAAAAGTCTAAAAGTTTTCCTCTGTAACGGTTTCCCAAGAAAATAATGCGCTTCACAAAGGTCAGGGTCTCTTGATTTGTCAATTGAAGTTTATATCGTCTACCTAGTCAATCTTTTAATACTGTTCACAAGAATTCACACAGAATACTCATAAAGCTTTTTAAAGTAGTTTTAAGTTATTTTTGGTAACAGTTTCCTTTTCAATTATGCTTTGATTTACTTTGTTTTCTGTTTGTTACTACTTTGAAATACTTCTTGAATCACCTTTCCTTGAACTCTCTTGAATTAAAAACAAAGAGCAGAAAACTGCCCAATTGAGCATCTTATCAATTTTCTTTATTTCTACTAGTACTAAAAATAATGAATAGAAGCTCACTTGGGCCTCTTGAAAGTCATCCAGATGATCCAATTGAATCGCTTTAATTCATTTGAAACGATATCCAAGAAGAGGAAACAAAAAGAATTTACTTTGAATTTTTGCTTAATTGTCACTAAATGTCGCTAAATATCGTTAGATTTTTGTTAAGTTGTCTGTTCCCATCAGTTCTCTGTCTTGAATGGTAGTGACCTAACTCAAGCTAAACGTAGAAAACACTAAAGCATATTAAAGTGACTTTCTTATCAATTCCTTTTCTTACTTAGCATGTTATTGATGAATTTTGAAAAAAGTTTTGCCGGTATTTACTATTTTATCAAAGGTTCAACTTGGATTAGTGTTTTTGCAATTTTGCAGCCAATAACACCACAAACCATGAAAACCACAACAAAACTATTCCAAAAAGATTCATTCAAAAGTTTATTTTACGTGATTATCCCCAATTATCTTAGAATAACTCTCTTTTCTCCTCCGAAATGGTCTTTTTGGTGCCTGATTTGCAACATTTGCAACCATTTCTCCACCGTTCCAAAAGGCCTAAAGAAACTACATTTCTTCTTACGTCTTGTCGCCAAGGCATTTCTAAACGGTGATTGGCTCATAAGACCGAAGTAAAAGAAGTCACGGGAACAGGGCAACGAAATACTGGCCTCTGATTGGTTCATTTGGGTCTATTCTGTGCCTCATCTACTTGTTTAAGGTCATCAGATTATCTGTATCATTCAAGTCATTCAACAACTCTCTCAGAACAAAAAATAACGAAATCTGATTGGTTGCATCATATTCAATTGTTTACATTCGAAAGAATTCATCATGGAAGCTGCTTGGAATGAAATTGGAAGCCTTATATCCCGTTCATCTACCCCGCTAGGTTTAGCTGGCTCTTCATCGGTAGAATTGGATAAGCTTGCACGAGAATCCGACGTAACGGTATCTACAAATACGACGTCGTATGCAGAATATAAGGGTTTTTTCATTTATGTGAGTTCGGCCATAGTATTCATTGTCTTCGTTTTATGGGCCGTGGTTCCAGAAATGGTACTACTAGAGATGGGAATCAGTTATTATCCCGATAAGTACTGGTCTCATGCTATTCCCACATACCTGCTACTGCTTATGCTCTTCACTTATGTGTTTGTTGGGCTTTACAATACAGAAGTCAAGACACAGAAGTTGGACAGCCTTAACAACTTCATAGACCGCCATACTGTGTATCCAGACAATCCCGCAGAGTATATATGGAAGGCACCCAGTGGTGTCTGGGATTTGCCTATTGGCCTCGTCAATGATGTTTTGTACGACCCCGAGTTTGTTGAGCTGGCTCTCGCAGACTTGTGGGCTGAAGAGAACGTCGATTCGTTAGATACTAGACTAGTCTCTCCAAAGTTTGTCAAAAAAGATATGGTCTCAAGTTTGGTGTTGAATCCTGAAGCTATAGAAGATAGTCGTGATAAAGATCTGTTGCAATTAGTTTGGGATGAGTTATTGAATGGTCATCGTGAGTTCAATGAAGTTGAGATGCGTGGAATGAAAAATTGCTGAGTGTTTCTGTGTTTACAGTCTGTCTTGAATGAAATATTGATTTTCTTTCTTGGGAGCATCTGTATTATCATTTTTGATAAAAACTTGTCTTTCAACAGAGTGACATTCTACAGAATGATCTTTAATGTGTTTTTTAAAGTCTTTATTGTCTTTCTTCAAAGATCCTCAAAGTCTTTCTCTATATTTCCCTTCTTTGAAACAACTGTATTGTATTTCCTTGTCCATCTTGGAACCCACCAGCAATTATCAAAACCATAAGCTTTCATCGATCCTAAATCATAAAGTGAATCATTATTATTAGTTGCACATCTATACAAGGTCATTCAGACCCAGAACTCCCCAATTCTAATTCCACTTAAATGCCATAGGTGCTGGATAAGAATCCACGAGTATCAGCATCAACGAGTTTCATAACTTTAGAATCCCAAGATGAACCCATTAATTCTTTGTAACTGACCAAAACTTGGAAAAATACCTCACGTAGCTTATCCAGAGGCTCGAAATAGTTGCCAATGCAAGATACGAAAACGGCCAAGTTCTTCTGGCCCAGAGCCGTCGATAAACCACCAAAACCAGCATCAGGGCCGGCCTCAATAGTCTTCACCATACCCAAAAATGCAGATTCCTTCTCCTCGTTTTCAAGTACATACATCATTTGGGTACACCACAAGTAGATGAACTCGGGAAGTCTTCCAACAACTCCAGCACCATCAGCAAGACCCAAACGACCCAAGCATATGGCTGCATTTTCTAGCAATGTCAGCAGAGACTGAGAAGAATTAAGAACCGGAATCAAGATATTGACGAGGTTGGGAATTTGAGGTTTGAGCATTCCTCCTGCGAGTGTGATGGCGATTTCTCCCAATGACCAAATGGCATTGTTTGTGACGGCAAACGTGCTGTAAGAACAGTTATTGATTTCGTTACCAACACAGATAAGGATTTCGGTCAAGTTTGGTTGGATTGTGGCCTCACAGGTGAAAATAGCCAAGTCTCCCAACAACGCATAGGCCAGCTGTCTTACGTCATCGTCGTGGTCCTCGAGGCATGCAAGAACAAGCTGCATCAAATTGGCACCATGTTGTTGCATCAATTCTATCGAATGTTCTTTGAATCCTTGAACCAAACCATCAATCAAGTCAAGGGATGTGACCATGAAATCCTTTTCTGGTGTCTCAATGGCAGGGTTGGTATGTACTTCTTGATGAAGTTGCACGGTGCTAGACAAAATCTTAAATGCTCGTTCGTAGACTGGGACAGCGTATGGAGCAAACGATTCACCCATAGTAGCTGCTACAATCGACATACACTCAAGCAAAGGCCATAAGTCAGTGTCTGTATCCTCAAGAAGCTGCCAGTTATTCAACAAAGGTGGCAAAAGGGTATTTGCATGTTCTGGGTGGGAATTGAATACATCTGTTCCAATTCTATCGACAAATGTGCCCACACAGTCGTACAAGATCAAGAGATTCTTACGCTGGTAGGACGCAAAACATTTGGCAAAATGTGTCATCATAGGCCCGACGTAGTATTGAATCAAAGCCACATCAGTAGCCTCAATGAATTGCGAGAGTGCAGAACAGGCAGCTTCCTGAACCAATTTCTTGGAGTCAAGAGCCAACAGTGCAACAGATTCAAAAGTGGGCTGAAAGTATTGTGAGTATTGGCCACCTTCAGCAGCCTCTTCGGCTACCCAAGTAGCATAACGAGACAAGGTCCAGCACGAAATTTGGCGAACTCTCGTTTCAGGGTCCTTCATTCTGTCGACCAAAAACGGAACCAAAGTGGGCAATTTGTCCCGAGCGAGGTCCATGCAACTCTTTGAAATAGCACCGAAAGCAAGGATGGCGGCTTCCCTAACTGGCCATTCGGAAGAGACGATGTTTTCTTGTAAGATTGGAAGTGTCACATGGATGACCTCCTCGGGATATTGTAGAGAAAGAGCATCAAGAGTAGCAGCGGAACAACGACGCAAGTTCCATTGGTCAAGCTCGTCTTCATCGTCAGAGTCCAGGTCAGAGTCGTCTGTGTCTGAATCTTCTTCACCAAAATCAAACCCACCTTTCTTTGAGCCGTTGCTTCTGGGTGCATCACTTTTACTGGTGGAGTGAGAGTCTTTACTTTTAGCCAGATTAGGCTTGATGTCTTCATCCTTATCAGCTACAGCAGAGTCATCCTTAGAGTCTAAAATCTCCATAAGGACCAACAGTTCGTCGGAAAAGACCATTTTCTCCAACAAGACTGGCAAGACACGGTCCAAAGACGCACGGAAAACGGGTCTACTTGCCTTTTCGTGCAGCTCCGATAATGCCAAAAGAAATTCACATGCTTCCATGGCCACGTTTTCATCTTCATCTTGCATCAGCTGCACACAGTAATTCACCACACCTTCAATGTGTGGTACAAGTTTGTCAGGACGAACTTCCATGATCAAGAGGAATGCAGAGCAAACACTACGACGTACTTGAGCGCTTTCATCGTGCGCTAAGCTGAAGAGTGTTTGCAAATATTGATCTAGGTACACCAATACCAGCTGAGACTTTAAAGGAATCAAGAAGTTGATACAACGAATGAGGGAAGCCTTGGTGGAAGGAGAGACATTCGATCCAGCAACATTGATTACACAAGGCACAAGATGATCCAAAGGTCTCTGGCTAGCATACTCTCTATCCAAAGCACGGGCACTATCTTCACAGATCTTGGCTAATGCAGAAGATGCTGCCTCCTTACACTGAACGGACACATTGGCATCTTCAATCATGTGTAAAAGCTGGGGAAGCACTTGCGGCCAGCGCTCCATGCCATGGGCAGAAAATAACGCCGTAATGACGTTTCCAGTGATGTTACGGACTGTGGTATCAGGCAGTTGTAAACCAGCCACAATCTCCGCCTTGACGTCTTCACGGGCAGCATTCTTATTCTTCAACACAGAGTTTTTCAACGTGACACCTGCAGCGGCCCTTACATCTCCTGTAGCTTGGTTGGTATGGACCAAGAGATGGCAGAGGTAGTTTTCAAACAGTGGTTGTGACCGTGCATCGGTAAGTGCATCGTTAGCGGCCTGGCGCGTGCTGCTATTGGGTGATAGCGTAGCCTTAAAGATTTGGCACAATTGTTCGAGCTCTTGCCCGTCTGGCTGCCACATTTGGGGGGAAATCAAGAGGTTTGTTCTAGGTTTTGGGGTGATGGAGTCCTACATAGTAAGGCGATGGAGATGAGGTAGGAGAGGAAGAGGGAGGGGCAGAGGGAGAGAAGAGTTGAAGTAAAGGGAGTATGTATTTGGAAATTTTGAAAATCCAGAATGTTTTCAGACAATTAAATCAAATGTTTTTGTTTTTTTTTGTTTTTTATTCTTTTATCTAGTGTATGTTTTGGCAGTATAGGTAGACATATACCTTCACAGTCTGCAGTCTACAGGTTAGGAATACACACCCTCTACACTTCATAGTTCACACTTCACACTTCACAGTATGGTTACATAAGATCCGGTCGACCGAAAACGGTTGAAACGGTCGAAATGGCCCGTCGGACTAACGGAACGTCTTAAATAGGTATTCCATTAAATTAAAAGTATTTCAGCCTAATTTCTTTAAAATTCATCACCAATTGATAACTTCTGTTTCGCCCCTAACTCCGAACCCCTCATGACTCAGAGTCATGTCTCCATAAATCCTATTATCATTATTCTATTAAACTTGAAACAAAGTCGTTATGGACGAAATCGGAAGACTTGATATACAATTTCTCACTATATGCAAGAAATGCGTGGTTCGGATCAATTATATCTGGTGGTGCGTTGTTTTGTGGTGTCATGTGGTGTCGTGAGGCGAACATATTGAAGAAGGTGGTGACAATGAAGCAAAAAAAGATGAAAAGCATGGAAAAAAGTGACGAAAAGAACGGGAAAAAATAACAACAACTTGAAATTTTTAGTTAAGAAACATTACTTTTCCATTTAATTAGAGTTTGCATAAAAAAAACACAAGTCAGAGTTTAAATGAATAATTTTTGGGTTTCTATTGTAAATCCCGCCCATTTCTCTTGCAAAAGCGAAAGAACAGACGCAGAAGGAAAAACGGGACTTTTTACCCAAATTCAGAAAAATTATTGCAGCAACAAAAACCCGTTCCCCGCTTCTTTTAACCCAATTGAGTATAAACTTCCCATTGACCTGGTGCCGCATAAAATCCTTCTCCAGTCCCCTATGGGTCCTCTCCACATGTCTCTTTGCAGCCGCTAACACCTCAGCTACCTGCAGTACCACCCGAAATTTCCTGACTCACCACTATATAAGAAGCAGTAAGTCCCACACTTTCCACTCACGCAATTTTTTGAATTTTGGGACCAACCAATAAAGAAAATGCTCAGACGTTCTGCTAGACCCTTCTCCGTCGCCACTCGTTTGGCTAAATGGAACGAAATCCCATTGGCTCCTCCTGACAAGATCTTGGGTATTTCTGAAGCTTTCCAAAAGGACACTAACACCAAGAAGATCAACTTGGGTGTTGGCGCTTACAGAGACAACTCCGGTAAGCCGATCGTGTTCCCCTCAGTTAAGAAGGCCGAGACTGTTTTGTTGGAGAAGGAGACCGACAAGGAGTACACTGGAATCATTGGATCCAAGAAGTACCAAGACGCTGTCAAGAACTTCATCTTCAACAACTCTGGCAAGGATGCTGCTGGTGCACAATTAATTAAAGACGGTCGTATTGTCACTGCTCAAACCATCTCTGGTACTGGTTCTTTGCGTGTCATTGCCGACTTCTTGAAGAGATTCAACTCTGCTGAGAACATCATTGTTCCAAAGCCAACTTGGGCCAACCACGTTGCCGTCTTCCAAGATGCTGGTCTCTCTGCCGACTTCTACGCCTACTACGACAAGGCCAACAACGACTTGGACTTCGTTAACTTGAAGCAATCCATTTCCAACGCTGCTGATGAGTCCATCATTCTTCTCCACGCCTGCTGCCACAACCCCACTGGTATGGACTTGACTGTTGAGCAATGGGAGGAGGTCTTGGCTATCATCCAAGAAAAGAAGCTCTTCCCATTGATTGATATGGCTTACCAGGGTTTCGCTTCCGGTTCTCCATACAAGGACATTAGCTTGATCCGTAGAATGAACGAGTTGGTTGCCGAGGGTAAGATCCCCACCTACGCATTGTGTCAATCTTTCGCCAAAAACATGGGTTTGTACGGTGAGAGAACTGGTTCCATTTCTATCATTGCCGAGTCTGGTTCCCACGCTACCGCTATTGAGTCTCAATTGAAGAAGCTCATTAGACCAATGTATTCCAACCCACCAATCCACGGTTCCAGAATCGTTGAAACCATCTTCTCCGATGAGAACTTGTTGGCTGAATGGTTGGCTGACTTGGACGCTGTTGTTGGCCGTTTGAACGTTGTTAGAGACAAGTTGTACCAAAAGTTGGACAAGACCAACTACAACTGGGACCATTTGTTGAAGCAAAGAGGTATGTTCATTTACACCGGTTTGAGTGCTGAACAAGTCATCGAGTTGAGAGAGAAGTACTCTGTTTACGCTACTGAGGATGGTCGTTTCTCTATTTCTGGTGTTAACGAGCACAACGTCGACTACTTGGCTGATGCCATTAACCAGGTCATTAAGAAGTAATTTTCCTAATGTCTATGAATATTCACGGTTTACGAATAGAGCTTGAGCGGCTAGAGACCAGTTATAATGGGTTTTAGTACGTCCGTAGCAATAAAAAGAGGAATTATAAGTTCGAATACCTTTAAACATTGTTTATTTTAGTGTTTTTGCCAAGAATCTTTCCTTTTTAGGTCACTTATTCTTCTTTAGGTCGTTTTTCTTTCTTAGGTTATCTAGTCCTGTCCGTTAATCAGTCTTTCCGTTAATTATCCTTAGAACTCTTTTGGCAATAGTTTCTATTTTGTTCAAATTTTTATTGAATAAAGACCTATAATGAAAATTTTGCTCTCTTTTTTCGTTCAAATCCTGTTTCTACAGCTACAGCACCCTGTGGGCGAACCCAAAGAACGGCTGCGAATGGTTTCAAACCATAAACAAAACAATTGACCTCTAACCGCATAAAAACTCCGAATTATTGCATAATTTAACCTTCGTTTATCCCGAATTTAAAGTTCTGACCTGCACACAAGAAAAGTGCCAATTATACACAGTACCGTTCCTTGTTTCAACCAAACATGTCATGAAAAATGATTTGAAGAGAAAATTTTTCTTAAACTAAAAGAGAAAATTTTACTTTTCATTGTAAACATTAAAGAAATCCTGCAGAAAAGCCTATAATTAGCCCATCAACGTCATGGATCATAACCCTTTGACTGCTTCTTCTCAGCGCCATCACTGCCCCACCCCCAGATTCTGTATCGTCCTGCAGGTAAGATGCGGGAGAAAAGTACCCACTTTTCCACCAACTCCCAACTATAAAAGACCCCTCCATTCCCCGCATCGTCGAAAATAAGACTTGTACTTTTTCAACTACATTTTTTCTTGTTTCTTCGTACGGTAGTTGAAGAATCTCTCTGGTTATTGTCCCTTGGATCCGACAATTGCTTTCTGTTACTGAACAATTAGTCACACAATGACGTCTGTTGCAACCACTGGTTTCCAGGACCAGAAACCTGGAACTTCAGGTCTTAGAAAGAAAGTTGTTGTCTTTCAACAGCCACACTATACCGAGAACTTTATCCAATCTATACTCGATGCAATTCCTGAAGGAAAGGAGGGTTCCACGTTGGTTGTTGGAGGTGATGGCCGTTTCTACAATGACAGCGTCATCCAGCTCATTATTCAGATTGCTTCAGCCAATGGCGTTAAGAAGTTGATCATTGGGCAAAACGGTTTGCTTTCTACCCCTGCTACATCTCATATTATCAGGATCAGACACGCTACAGGTGGTATCATTTTGACGGCATCCCACAACCCAGGTGGGCCTAAGAATGATTTGGGAATCAAGTACAATTTGGCCAACGGAGGTCCTGCTCCTGAATCCGTGACAAACAAGATCTTCGAAATTTCCAAGACTCTCACTGAGTACAAGATTGAGAAGATTGACCCAGTTGACCTCTCCCAAATTGGTACTACGCAAGCTGGCTCCGTCGAGGTTGAAATTATTGACCCTACCGCCGATTATGTTGCTCTTATGAAGGAGATTTTTGACTTCTCATTGATTCAAAAGTTCATCACAAAGGACCCAGACTTCCTGGTTTTGTTCGATGCCTTAAATGGTATCACCGGACCTTATGGGCGCAAGATCTTTGTTGAGGAATTGGGCTTGTCGGAAGAATCCATCCAAAATTGCCACCCTCAACCAGACTTTGGTGGTTTACACCCTGACCCTAACTTGACCTACGCTAGAACTTTGGTCGACAAGGTCGATGCAAACAACATTGCCTTTGGTGCAGCTTCTGATGGAGATGGTGACAGAAACATGATCTACGGAGCTGGTGCTTTTGTTTCGCCAGGTGACTCCGTTGCCATTATTGCCGAGTATGCTCAATACATCCCTTACTTCAAGAAGCAAGGTGTTTACGGCTTGGCCAGATCTATGCCTACTTCTGGTGCCTTGGACTTAGTTGCCAAGAACCAAAACTTGAACTGTTACGAAGTTCCAACTGGTTGGAAATTCTTCTGTAACTTATTTGATGCGAAGAAGTTGTCTATTTGTGGTGAGGAGTCCTTCGGTACTGGTTCCAACCATATCCGTGAGAAAGATGGTTTATGGGCTATCTGTGCTTGGTTGAATGTCTTGGCCGGTTTCAACTTACAATTCCCCAATGAAAAGGCTTCTATTAAAAATGTTCAAGAGAAGTTCTGGGAGAAGTACGGCCGTACTTTCTTCACTAGATACGACTACGAGGAAGTTTCCAGTGAAGGTGCTGCTGAATTGATGAAAGAGTTGGCCGGAATTGTTTCCAAATCTCCTGCTGGAACTGAATTGGCTCCAGGTTACACCATTAAGGAAGCCGCCAACTTTTCTTACACTGATTTGGACGGATCCGTTTCAGACAACCAAGGTTTGTTCATCAAGTTCACTAATGGTTTAAGATTTGTTGTCAGATTATCCGGAACAGGATCTTCTGGTGCTACTGTCAGATTATATTTAGAGAAGCACTCTGCGGAGCCATCCACTTACCAACTTCCAGTTGATGAGTATTTTGCCGGAGACATTAGATTTGTTTTGGATTTGTTGCACTTCAAGGAACATTTGAACAAGGAGGAGCCTGATGTTCGTACATGAGTTTTAAATTCTTCTCGTGATTCAGTGCTCGACGTTCTTAAGCTTGCAGAAATAGTACTTAATAAGGTTAACCACCTAGAAAATTTCACAAATAGACGTGTTGAAATAGCGTTCGTTGTCTTTTTGATCCAGTGCTATTTTAAAATAAACGTTTTATTATCCATTTTAGTGTCAATACTTCCCAATTAGTCAATTGTCACTTCCACGCTAGTCTATCTGTCTACCTAAGATTGTCTATATTCTTCAATTACTTCAATTTAGACGATTAGGATTTCAAAATCTCTCCGGAAATCTTTCGCAAACGTTAAAGAAACTCTTATCACATTAACAAGTCACTTGGAACCACCACGGCTCAAGATTCAGATAAACGTGGAATATGCTCGTAATTTACGAGAATTATTGTGAAATTTACGAGACTCCTGCACATTATATCGTAAAAATGTATTTTTACCAAACAAATCTTCTTCACAAGCTCGCTGATGTCTCACTTGCCTTTTTGCAGCCAATTACTTCCAGACTTGAACCAAATAGAAAATTAATTTGGAATGAGTCAAGTATGTGACTAATTACTTATTCCAGATGAGAAATTTACATTTAAGCGGTAAATTTCCAGTTTCGGCTCTTGTTCCTTGCTTTTTAGGCCGTTACGGTTCTTGGCTACTGTCAAGTTTTGGATCTGTCAAGGTTGCACAGTCATTTGAACAGATTTTGGGAATAGAGTATTCAGGAACAACTTAATGAATCAAGATCTTTCAGTGTTTACTTTTCATTGTTGCAGAAAAGTTATTGAATCAAGAAAGATACACATCATGAACGACAAAATAGGGAGTAGATTAAACGTAAACAAAGAGAGAAGTTGTAAACAAGCGAAGTGACGTCATGATGATCAAAAGGACCTCCTGCTAAAAATCTCATTTGCCATTCAAAGAAAAATGGGTTTCCCTGTTACATTATTCCTTTACTGGATGCGAGTTCTATTACAAGCCACCTTTTCCGAATTGCCTAATTAGGAAATGATTTCCCTATTTAAAACTTTCTCCCAATCAAATGAATTTTGAGGCGGTGACTTTCTCTCAGATCGACTCTTTTGATATCAGTTTAACTCTACATCCGGATTTCAAAACTGATTCAACTACCTTAGAAACGTTTCACAATTCATAAACCAGATCCAATTTATTACGAATGTCTCAAAATGGGCCATATTTCCCTTAAATTTATATCTTCCCGCTGTTTTCTTTGTTTTCTTCAATTTGTTCACCTCCCATTTCATATCCATTTGATAACAAAAACTAACCCACTTGTAATTAAAAAAAACAATCAAAGTCTTTAGATCTCCATCTCCTTGAAATCCCCTACAAGATTCAAAAGTAATAAGTTATTCTATATAATATACAATCAAGCCCCTGGATAGCCCAGGACGTAAATCCTTAGCTTCTCGTTAAATCATCACTTCGTCCGAAAGAGTCGAAGCTTCGAGTCTATTTCCGCTCACAAGGAACATCACTTTGTCTTAGACCATTTTCTGCTTCTTTGAAGGATCTTCATTATCCTCCCCTTCCCGCTTCAAGATCTTCATGGTATCCTTCAAAACAGTAGCAGAACCTGATTGGCCTTGTTCCAACAAAAATTCATCGAGTCTCCTTCTCATGGATTGTTCACGGAGACGAGCAGCCTGCTCCATGGCCTCCAACTCCATAATTCTCGTTCTGTACAAGTCATTAACGAGCTCCAACTCGGAAATACGTGTCTTCAAAACTGAGAATTGGTAGCTATTAGACCCAGCACCATTATTCTGGCCATTGCTATTGTTGTTGTTGTTGTTGTTATTGCTGCTGCTGTTATTGCTGCTCTCATTGTTAGATCCGCCAGGTGGCCCGTTGAAACCAGAAGGTCCTGAACTAGCACTATTATCATTGTTGGAGCCACCCAGAGCATTGTTACCACCAGAAGCCATGTTGGAGCCTTGTTCGTGCCTTTGTGGAGCGGAGCTGACAGTAGCAACAGAAGGAAAACTTCTAGAATCATTCGAAGCGATACGAGATTTCGCATAAACTGCACCATTTCCAAGAGAATTGTCAATGGGCTTGTTATTCAAAGATATGTGATCTTTTTGATAATCGACAGGAGTAAGACTAGGGGTACCACTAGCAGAAGACGTGCCAGTAGCAACTGAAAAATGTGGTAAAGCAGCCGTAGGTCCACGATGTGTGAGGCTAGAGATTGGAGGTAAAGATGGCTTTGGGTGAGATGAGCCTTCTGATTTGATGAAGTTCTCGTTGTAGTGATACTGTGGGCCAAACGAAGGTGATACAATGACATTTTCTGCACTAGAATCACCTTTGGATCCTAAAGATGGGAACGTGGGGGTATTACCGGCGTGGTTTAAAGCAGAAGAAGGTGTACTGAGTCCAGTAGCATCAATGATTGGCTTACGACCAGTGGGGGCAATCAACAGCACTCCATTGGCCGTAGGAAGGCCCTTGAGAGAGGCAGATGGTCCCAATTCGTTAGACATATTCTCCAAAGCACCAGCAGCCTGAGCATCTGTCAAAGCGGCTTGCTTAGGTTCATATGAAGAGCCCTTCGTTTGCCCAACAGAAGTCAAGTTTTTGAAAGCTACAGGCAAGTCTTGCGATGACCGCGCATTCAGAATCGACAGAGTGGTTGAAAGCAACAAAGGAGAAGTGATTCTCTGCAAACCTGGAGCAAACTGAGCTGGGGTTGACGATGGGTAGTTTAACAGCTGTACTTGAGGAGGAAAGTTGCCAGAAATACGGCCAAGATGCTGCGACAAAGACAGACCAGAGTAAGGCATCCGAGCAGTGTTGTGTTGAAGAGGCGACTGAGTACCCAGAGATGGTCCTGGCAGGGGCAAGGCCTTCAAGCTACCACTTCCACTGTAAACTGAGTCTAAAGGAGAGTTGTTGCCGGACTTTTTCTTGACAGTCTTTGGAGAATCTCTTGCTCCGTTGCCTGCAGAAGCCTTGGCATCCTTCAGTTTAAGTTCAGGAGTGTTTGGACTCAGAGACTTGTTGAAGTTAGGTTGCTTGATTCTGTTACGCAGTTTAATGGTGTCTGTCTTCAAGCTGATTGGTCGAGCACGACCATGCAACTTAAGGAACAACCCACATGCGTTACATAAGACTTGTCCAGTCTCATCTCTACGCCAAAGAGGCGTAGTTTGAGTCTTACAGTTGCGGCATACTGGAGACGAAATGTTGGACTTGGTGGTGGTAGTCCCGTTGGTGATTTGGGTGGTTGTTTTGGTGTTGGGATGGATAGGGTTGTTCATGGTGGGCAACCGTTGAATTTCACTCATTTTGAACAGCGATGATGAATAAATAGGATAATCCAGCTGGGTGATGGAATGTCAAGTAGAAGTATCGAACAGGGATTCGCAAAGAACTCAATAAAGGAAGTGTTTTTGTTTTATTTTTCAGATCGTTAAATCAAGGTTTCTGTTTATCCGGCTTATTGTTTGTTGTTGTTTGTTTGCTGTTGTTCTGGAGATGGCCTGTTAATCTAGATAGGGAGACAACTAGGACCAAGATAAGAACTTCGAAGGCAATAAAAGCAGAGAAAAAGTTGAAAATCGATCACTGTGATGTTTGAAACAAAAAATTTTCGAAAAAGGTCAAAAAGTTCCAGCAAATCGGTGAAAAAGTGCTTGTTTTGGGTCGGGTCTACCGTAAAATTCGGAACGAAAATGGCGCGAGGGGAAACGTTTTCCGATTGTAAAAGTCACGTGATCAGCGAATGGCAAATACAGTAATTGAAAGATGGAATGTTTCGATTACGAAAGTGGACTTTTCTTGTTGAAGTTAAGGAAGACAGCCCTATCAGAGATAAAGAAAATTTTTCACTGTCCACGCAATCTGATAAGCGAGTGTTGCACCCGTACACCACGTCATGGTTAAGGGGAAAATTCTTGATAAAAATGAGGAGCAATGAAGAAATGGAAAGTCAAAAACGGAAAAAAAGATTAACTTCAGTTTTGACAGCTCGATATTTATATTAATTCGGAAAATTTGTCCTGTTTTGGACTATTTTGGTCTTGTTTTGCTGCTGCTTAGCCCTTTTTTATCAGCAATGATAGAGATAAAGGACGATTACAACCTAGGGTTCAAAGATTTTCCAATTTTTTTTCAAGTTTTCCAAATTAATTCAAGTTTTGAAACATACGCTTTTTTTTTTCTCGAAACTCAAAAATGGCCGCTTTTGGCTTATCGGCTAGGTGCTGATAGTACCACCCACATACCGATTTAGGAGATAAGCGACAGAAAGTAGAAGTTCTCTGAAGAACAGATATCAGTATCTTAAAGATAGGTTGATGTTTGGAGATTTCAATGTTATTTTGTTATTTAAGTTATTTTTTTTCCGTTCTTACTGTGTATTCATTGTGAGTTGCCAATGGATACCATTGGAACTGGAATCTAAGTTCGGGATTTCGTAAATGGCTCGTAAATAGTTCGTAATTGTGCGTCAGCAGTTCGTAAATAGTGCATAATAGTGTGTAACTAACTCGTAAATAGTGCGTAAATGCTGCGTAAATGATCGCTGCTGGGTAAACCTACTGTCTATCTCTTATCCACTGCTATCATTGTCGTAACCAAGCCCTGGTTTTGTTCATAAAGGGTGTACCAGAATTCAGATGATAACCAAATGTATTGACAGAGTTTCAATAGCTCGAAGAAATTTGCTTTCATGAATTATGAAGAATATCTTCGTAAAAAATTATGTTTTGGTCTATTTAAAACATCTATTGCATTACGTAGCTCGTTGTTACCGTGGTTAATTCCATCTTCCAATAGAACAGAAAAAGATACCAGAAGAACAAGAAAAATAGATTTTCAGAGTTATCAATAGCAATAATACTCGATTATCGTTCGCTAAAGTACTCGCTTATCTTCGTTATTTCTTGTAGATACTTCTTCTATTTAATCTTATGTAATCTATGGAACTACTGGTTAGAGGACATCAAAGCCACAGAAACAAAGGCAATCCGTACAATTTTTGAATTCAAACTCAAGAACATTTACATTTAGCAAAACTATGGAGATTTAAGCTTAAAACTGTTGCACAACGGTTTATAGAGTGACTGGAAGGTGAACTTATACGTGACACAAACCAAAACCATCCGGAACAATTCGCAAGAACAAATCTTTGCAATAGATGATCGGCAACGTTATTAAGTCGATTAAATACCATAACTATTCCAGTCAAACATAATCGTGTCGAACTAAACGATCCAAGAGTGGATACTCTGGATTTCAATTTGTTCCAAGAACCAAAATTCGAGCTGCGAAATCCAGAAAGAAAAATTTCTTTGACCATTGCTTTATTAGAGTTTCATCCTATTTTAACTACTACGAAGACCCTGTGTGAATAAGCACAAGAAATGTTCGACTGCATGACTTTTGGTAGATTCTTTTTAATATCTTCTTTAGGAAATCCTTCAGTAAATTCTCTAACAAATTCCTTAATAAATCTCTTCAAAGATACTTAAGAGCAAACTTCCTGACATAAAAATTGAACATAATGATTCGTTTTTCGGAGAAACAACGTCCTTCAGCAACAGATAGCCGCTACACACTTTGAAAGAGAGATCTGAAAATCATGATTCATACCTTTGATGACATAAACCCGTACACATGAGAAAATAACCAATTCAAACAAAATTTCTTTTGAACAGATTGAAACACCTTCAACACCTGAACTACTTTGTCCACCTCAAACCCCCCTGGAAGAGTCTTCAGTACATATTATTACTAAATTTGAAGATTTCGGAATCGGAAATTTTGGTTTTCGCACGACATTATAAATACCTGGGCTCTAAACCAATGCAACACATATCTTTCTCTTCATCATCATTATTTGCTTCCCATGTAACCTTCCACCAGATAACAAAGGAAGCCAGTGACCAGGTGCAGTCTTTGCCTCTTTGAATGCAGGACCGATACTATATATGCAGTACTATTTGGAATTCCAAGGAGCTTATCTTGTAGGGCGTTTTCTCTACAACGAAATAATTAATTTGCTACAAGAAATTCAATCTAAAAATTTCAAGATCACTTTTTTGGTGTGCTTTCTATTATTGATGATGCACATTTCTTTTTAAGTTGCCCGCATTCGATTAGTTGCAGTACCGGCGCCCTTTATTTAAAAATACCACCGACTATCTGCAGTCCCACATCCTGGTGCACCCAAGCAAAAGGGCGATGCCCACAAACCACACATCACACAACCAGCTTCTTCTTTCTTCCCGTGCTTCTAAAACACCGACACTCGCTTCACTTTTGTTACATCTATTTCCCACATAGGTTATTCGCGCACCCCCTGTCGCCTATTCCCTATTTCGTCCTTCTTTGCATATCGTTGGCTGGATTTCACCAAACTGTCCAAAAAACATCGATTCTGATCGATTCTGGATCAAACAACAGAGATTCAAAATAGGAAAACGTGACCAATTATCTTCGTGGATTGTTCTCTGTTTCGTTTCTTTGCTTAGTTTCTGACTTCCCCTCGTGTTGTTGTGTTTCTACTGGCCATGTTATCTTCAGTAGACAGCATGGAAGACATTCTGAGGCTTCGTCCCGATTTTCACCGAATAACACAAATTAATCCGAACCTTTCATCAACAAACATAGCTCATCTCAACCATCTGAAGCCTGTTCGTCCTCTGTTCATTCCATTCTCTCCAATCACCCCACCTTCGTCCATTGGTGGCACCCCTGTTCTCGAAGCAAGAGATTCTTTTTTGGGCAATTCTTTCCATAGTCATGGGTCTTCGCTCAATTTGAACGCGGTCTCTGAAAAGTTTCAACCTAAGGAAAGTTCCCTGTGGCTTAGAAAATGGCTACCTCATGTGGATTTGGAGGTGACATTCCTCTGTTTTTTATGGTATGCATTCTCGATCATTTCTGCAAATTCCACAAAGGCAATCCTACTGCGTTTTCTGTACCCTGTAACGCTTACACAGTTCCAGTTTGTCCTCAATTCTGCACTCTGCATCATTCTATTCTTCGTGCTCACCTTGTTCCCCTCTAGTGTGACTCTGTTCCCAATGGGCAGTGTTCCAAATGTTGAGAAACTTCATTATTCGGTGAAAAACTTTATTACTCCTTCTTCTTTCGTGATATCCACCACTTTGCCCATGGGCATCTTTCAATTCGTTGGTCATATCACCAGCCACAATGCAACCTCCATGATCCCTGTATCTTTGGTTCATACCGTTAAGGCACTTTCGCCAATTACTACTGTCTTGATCTACAGAGTCTTGTACAAAGTCCGCTTCAAGAAAATCACATACATAACCTTGGTCCCTCTTATGGTGGGTATCATGTTAACCTGCTACAGACCCGTTAACTCCACCAAAATCAATGGCTACGTAAGCGGATTGGTCTATGCCTCTATTTCTATGCTTATCTTCGTGTCCCAGAATATCTTTGCAAAGAAGAGATTGACTGTTAAGGACGAAGGAGACATCAAACCCAGACTGGAGTTGCCTACTCACAACAAGAGCGGCTCTAAGAAACTTGACAAACTTACGATTTTGTTTTTCTGCTCTCTGATTGGCTTCCTCTTTACTATGCCTGTGTACATCTTCTCCGAATTCCGCAATGAGGTTTTCTCATTGTCTGAAGTGCTGGGTTATCTCTTGTTCTTGATTGTCTTGAACGGTATCTCTCACTTTATGCAGTCTCTATTAGCTTTCCTGCTTCTAGGAACGATTTCTCCTGTTAATTACTCCATCGTTAACATCATGAAGAGAATTGCCGTGATTGGATTCGCCTTCTTTTGGGAGAGCTCGTTTAAATTTAGCCCCACGCAATCTATCGGATTAATTTTGACCGGAATCGGATTGTATTGTTACGATAAATGGGGTATCCATCGGAGCTAGTTTATATGCAGTCTCAACCAATAAACAGCATATTAACAATGTATCAATTTGAAAGTAATAAAAAAAAAATGTAACTAAGATGTATCTAAGAAGTATGTGAATATTCTAAGCAAGTGAGCGCATATCAGTGTTCATACATTCAAAAGTTGAAACCGTCAGTGTTGATACATTCTCTAGTGACCACCATCAGTGTTCAACATCTTCTTGAAAATATCACCGAATGCAACCATAAACACGGTCTGCCAAACACCCAAACCAATTCTTGGAGCAACACCTCTATACAAGCCCTTAACACCATTGTTGGAGTAGATATACTTAGCAGCAGAAGCAACACCCAAGTTCTTAGGACGGTTAGGATCATTGGTCTTGGATTGCATCTCAACACGAATCACCTCAATTGGCTGGTTCCATGCAGATAAACCACCACCAATTGTAGAAGCAGCAATCTTCTCTACGGCGTTCAACTTATCGTCCTTACCCTTTCCAGTGAAAGACTTGATTGCATCCTCGGCCAAACGAGAAAAACCAAAACGAGAACCCCAATTGGTCATTTGACGAATAGCTACAGCATTCACACCTTTGTTGATTCCACGGATTCCCTCTTTACGGAAAATCTCCTTGAAAACCTGGAAGGATGTCTGTTGGACAGCAGCCAGTGCCGCCTGTTTAGCTCTGGTGATCTCTACCGTCTTCATACATGTACAGAATCCCATTGTAAGGTAAGCCTGGGCGACACCTCCTGTAACACCACCTCCCATACCGGAAACAAACCCGCTCATTCCTAAACTACGGAATTGGTACTCGGCTTCGGCAGAGACAAACAATAACACAGCACCTTTTGTGGAAGCCTCGATCCAGGCCCATGGAATCAATCCTTGGTAGAATCCAAGAACTCCTCCACGTGACCAAACATGTTTGGTTGCTTGTAAAAGGGACAATCCACGATTGGCGGCCATTGTCGTTTTCACCACTTCTAAAGGTTGTCCCAAAGTAGTGACCTCAGCCAAATTAAGTCCTGCACCCAAGAGGATGTTGGAGAAATTGATTGGCTTCTTCTCTAATTTGGGCTTTGATAAGCTTGTTGTTGACATGTTAGAACAGGTGAATGGGAAGGAGCAGGTGATAGTTCCAAGATGGTTAGAAATGTTGAAATCATTTGAGTATCTCTCGGGACTGCAGACAATCCCCACCTGCGTCTGCGTCATAGGTGCATTAGAATGAAAGCATGTGGATAGGGGTTTAGGGTTCAATTCTGTAGGTGGATATTATTTATTTCCATCTGTTTAAGTGTTCTTTATACAATGTTAGGAATCTCATTCGTGTGTTTTCGTGTGTTTGTTTGAGAGGGTAATATGTTACGTTTTCTGTCGTATCCGGGGAACTTTTTGGTTGTTTTGTCCTCGGGTTTCAGAGGTCTAAGAGTACTGAAGTAAATGCGGATGGAAGGAAGAAATTTGTCATCAAATGTGGAATTTCGTAATCAAATAGTATTTCTTATCCTAAATTGATAATTGGAAAGTGTCTTTTGAAGTTCATGTTCACTCGGTGTATTGGTTAAGCTGGTGTGATGAAGGATATGATGATTAGAGCAATTGTATGAAAACTAGGTTTTAAGAGAAAATCAGCAGAATTTCTTCAAAGCCATTGATTATTCTACCTATAGTCTTTTGGTACATGTTATCTTTACTGGCGGTGAAGGTGTGTATTGTGGGTTCAGATGGCTTTTGAATCTAGATGACCATAAACAGAAACATGTAACACGAACCAAAGTAATAACACAGATATTTACAGAAACCGTGGAAATTCTTTCCCGAAATTCGATAATGTAGCGAGCAGAAGCAAAAGATTAATGAGACGACGCTATACGAAAAGAATGGAAGAGAAATTGAACAATATCTGGTAGCGAAGAGGAATTATCACTCATGAACAATTAAACTATTTCTAATTTTGATAACAGTTACCGATCAATTCGTCCTAGGGCAACACTTTTTGATCTACAACTGTTTTTGATCCAAGTTATAAGGAATGAGACGGTGATGTACAATCAAGAATGGATCAACAGCAAAGAAAAATTATATATTAGATAATGATCATTCAAAAGATGTTGTTTATTGACGTCTTGATGAACTGAAACTATAGATACAACTGATCTGGTCGTCATTTGAGTCAGAAGAACCAAATAAACTAATAGGATTTCTTGCGCAATGAAAAGGAGACTATCTTCCAGTTTATAAGTTTTGAATTATGTTTTTCACTAAAAGTTGGATGATATCTGAAAAGTTCCTTTATTGGAACTCTACTTCTGTGTTAGGTAGACTATCGTTGAGCAAACGCTAAATTGAAAACGTTGGAATCCCATAAACTAGTACCGTTGGGTGTTCTACTTCTAAAACAATGAAACTGTATTGTCGGTATATAGTCAACTACTATAGAAAACTGTTAATCAGCTAAGTGCTGTAGGTTAGACTACGATAGTATCCGCCTTCATTTCCTGCTATCAATTTACCTTTACTCAACCGATAGAAGAATCCTTTTCGGACTAGTCCTTTCTTATCGGATGGATTTTCTCTTATAGATATACTGCAAAAACGAGCCGAAAAGGGTTCTCAGAATCTGTCCACCGTCTTCCTTTATAACAACTAAAACAATATCACAAACAAAGTAATGAAGTAATGAGTTATTCATTTAAACTTTAGGTCGCTAGTCCAACCAATCTACTTAATCAAATGATCACTCGATTCACCCAATCTACTCAATTTACTCAATCTACTTAATTTACTCCATCTACTCAATCTACTCAATCTACCTAATCTACTCAGGCTAACCAATTTACACCTCATTTCATAGCAAAAGAAAACAAATCCAAAACAAAAGACAAAAACTTTTAACCCACATCCTCCAGATATCTTGTTCAAAGTATCTCTCTATTGTCCATAGGACATTGGTTCTTCTTTTGTCCCATTCACAATAAAAGAAACACAATATCAAACATTACAGTAAAGAAATCAGCCCAAAATCATACTAAAAGACTTCACGGCATACTTCTTGCAACCTTAGAGGTTGTTGATAGTCATAACGGTGAATCCTTTTCACAACAGCTATACTAACCCAACAATAACACAGTCAAAGAGCTATTGTTGCTAAAATAAAAACAACCAAATTACTTTTGTGTCAATAATCATCAAGTTCAAAGTACTTTAAACATATATCATGTCGTTACGCCGACTCTAATCCAGCAGCAGAAGGGGCAAAAATACGAAGTTACTGCACTAGCGCCTAATTTCCGAACTCTAATCGCGTGATAATCCCGCGAAACCACGTGAAATTCAAGTGAAAATCTTCTGTAATCGCATGATCTGGCCATCTTTTCCACTTCAACCGTCGTTTCATATCTCAATCTGCAAGCATGCTATTGGCTGCAAATTAGTGCTTGGTAAGAAACTGTGGACCGAGCAAACAAAGAAATGGCCAAAACAAAACATAAACTTTTCAATTTTTTACCTAGACTGCTTATAATAGTTTGAAACATTTCGAAAATCAAAAAAAACCTTTAAAAACATAAAATAATAAATGCAAAATGGGCAAAATGTGTATTTGAAAAACGGCCCTGTCTTCTTCTGATGCCTCATTACCCAAAAAAAAACCTTCCCTGCACTACCTCTTCGCGCCCACTCTGTACCCTTTAATTAGGCCCGTTTCTAGTGGACACATGTGACGGGACACGTCAAAACAGCACTTGTCACCGAACACAGCGAAACCGTTTTTGTTACCTAATAAAGAAATCCCGAAATATCTCTTGATTCTTGTCACGTGACCAATTCGCCAGATTAGGTAATTATTTCCCCGGAACACTGCAACCGCTTCTCTGCAAGTTCGTTTCTCCCTCCATCCCACCCCCAGCCCATCATGCATCTCAGGGGACCCAAACCGAAAAATGTGTCCTGTATATAGTGCGCGGCTTGTATACAGTCGCTCTCTTTCCTTTTTCCAAAAATCCAATCGCACCCAATATATAATGAGCTGTTGGTCCCACCCCGTCTTGAAAAACAACCAACTCCCAAATGTCGAAAGTTGCTTCTATATCGTCCACCGCCACCGGGTCGTCCGCCTCGAAATCGACCTCGAAATCGGGTAACGTGGCCACTTTGTCTGAAAAGTTGACGGCCATCAACACGTACGGTGACGAGTTCGAAGCACCTGATTACACCATCAAGGACGTGTTGTCAGCAATCCCATCTCACTGTTATGAGCGTCGTATGGCTGAATCGTTCTATTATGTGTTTCAGGACATTGTTGCTATGGTGACAATTGGATACGTTGCCAACACATATATTCCTTCGTTGCCCCATGTGGCATTAAGATTTGCAGCATGGGCGGCTTACACCACTGTTCAGGGACTTCTCGGAACAGGACTTTGGGTTTTGGCTCACGAGTGTGGTCATCAAGCTTTTTCCGACTCTCGTTTGGTTAACGACACTGTTGGCTGGGTGTTGCACTCTTTCTGGCTTGTTCCTTACTTCTCCTGGAAGTTCTCCCACTCTAAGCACCACAAGGCCACTGGACACATGGACAGAGACATGGTTTTCGTCCCAAAGACCAGAGAAACTTTCATCAAGAACAAAAACGCTTCTGTTCTTGAGGAGATTGCTTCCGACTCCCCAATTGTTTCTTTGTACTCTTTGTTGACCCAACAATTGTTCGGATGGATCATGTACCTCTTCACCAACGTTACTGGTCAAAAGGTTGCTTCGACCGGTTGGGGTATGAACCACTTTAACCCTGCTTCTGCCATCTTTGAAAAGGAGCAATACTGGTACATTGTCTTGTCCGATATTGGTATTTTGACCCAACTCTTTGTGTTGTACACTTGGTACAAGAACTTCGGTGCCTTTAACGTTTTTGTTAACTGGTTCATTCCTTACATTGGCGTCAACCACTGGCTTGTTTTCATCACCTTCTTGCAACACTCCGACCCTGAGATGCCTCACTACGAAGCCGACCAATGGAACTTCGCCAGAGGTGCTGCCGCTACCATTGACAGAGAATTCGGTTTCATCGGTAAGCACGTTTTCCACGACATCATCGAGACCCATGTCTTGCACCACTACTGTTCTAGAATTCCTTTCTACAACGCTCGTGAGGCTTCTGCTGCAATCAAGAAGGTCATGGGTAAGCACTACCGTCACAGTGACGAGAACATGTGGGTTTCTTTGTGGAAGTCTGCTAGATGGTGTCAATTCGTTGAGGGTGACAACGGTGTGTTGATGTACAGAAACGTTAACGGTTTCGGTGTACCTCCAAAGAAGTAAGTCAATTCCAGACGGTGGGAACTTTCTTTGTTCCGTTTGGAGTAGCTTATTAATTTATTGCAATGTTAAACTTATTTAGACGACTTTAGCATAGTCTTTCATTCAGGACCTGGGTTTATTCTTTGTTTGAATTCACGATAACAACTATTAATTCTTTTTGTATTGTTTTATGATTCTGTTGATAATATTGGAAGATCAAGTACAATTTGCAACTTTCCTTCCTCCTCTTTTAGGTTTTTTGGTACTTGCACCTTTTTATGTTTCATAAATTTCAATTCTAGTTCACCGCTACTTCTAGTCGATACACGTTGTTTCGATCTTGGGACCTTGCAACAAAAGTACGAATCTTGCTTCTCGTAATTAGATCATTTGTGCAGGATTTTGTATCTTACTTGTTCGTAATTTAGTTTAAAAACGGATAATCTGCATCAAGTGGATCTGCATGGCAGTTTGATAAACTACCTAGATCTTAAGATTTGGAAGTTGTTATTTGTTCTGGTTCAGATATTAGTGAGAATTTAAAAATGTTCTACTTCGTTATGTTTACTTCTGTTTCGTATAATTCTGTTTGTGGTAAATTACGAGTATTCCTTGCCAATTATGCATGCATGTGATTATGTGCAGTTCGTTATACACCTTAAAAGTTTAAACCTTCGTGATACTTGCACCAAAGTAGTGCTTAACAAATAGCATTAGCTAGTAGTGTGGCAATATTCAACAGTAGAAGCAGATAGGCACAACCAAGTTTTTTTTAACTTTTCAAAGCTTCCTCCACCCCCTTCTCAGTAAAAACTACATACCATTCAAAGTCTTAATACAGGACAAATTAACTTTATCTTACTGTATGCAGTCTGATGTTACTGTAAAATTAGGGTTAGAATCCATAACAAGAACACTCTCTTGTCAAAAATTGATTTATGTCAAACAAAATAGAATTTAATGTACAATAGTTTCACGGGTTCCGATGCAATCAGACGTTTGAGACGCTGTTCTACTTGATAAAGGGAATTTGTGTGGATGTCTTGGACCGATAATCTTCATACTCCCTACCAAAAAAAGCCACAAGATATTCCTCTTCGTATGATATTCTGTTCTTGAAAAACTGATGCAATTTTATCGTCCCAAGACACCCAACAACAGGGTTTTGTAGAAGAACTTGGCTCCCTATAAACCACCAAATGTATCCAAAGTAACTTGGGTGACGCATGTACTTATAGATCCCCCAAGTAACCAATTTTCGTTTATCTGACGGTTCTCGTTGAACGTAATGATGGAAAGAAACACCTGCAGTGTGCATGGCCAAGGAACGACATAATTGGCCAAATAGAAGAATGCAAAGACCCACCAGGAAGAACCGAAGCGAGAACCCGAAACCATATCTCCATTGAATGCATTTTAGGGCACCTTCAGCCAAGGAAGCTGCATATGCATAGTACAAGTCAGCGTCGGCCAAGATGAAAGAATCATCATCCACTTCTTCTGTGTTGCACAAGGCCGTAATGAAGAACTCAAGAAGATGGAATATGCAATTGAGTGCCGTATACACGACCACACGGAGCCCATACCCATCTTCCCTATGCAAGTATAATATTCCAAGTATAGAGAGGGTGAGAACGACCCCTAGTAGAAGAGCCTTTATGGCTATAACATGTAATCTGACCCTTTGTGGGTTATAATTTGAATATCTGCCCATTTGGCCTGAAGAAGTATTGAAATCGTTCAAAACAGACGTATTTAAGTTTATTCAAAAGAGATTGATTGTGTTGAATTTATAGTTTCGTTGGCGTTGGTTTTGTAGATTGTGATGGGGTAGAAGGACCAGAAGAGCTAGAACAACGGCATAAAGGTTCAAAACAACAACATAAATGGAAACAGTTCGAGCAATATCAATTGGAAATGATTATATTTTCTCTTTTTCAACAATTCTAGAGTCTTAAAAGCGTATTTTGACCCGGTTTCCCTGGAGATGAGGAAAGAACACTATAGTGTATAAGTCAGTAGTGATGGGAGATGGATGGGACCAAACAACAGAGACAATCAACACGCGAAAGAAAGAACTTGCAGCAGATTTTCGGTACTTTTATTAACTCATTTTGATTTGAATTTTAGCTAAAATACGACTTTAATTTTAAATTCTTTGGATTCAACTATTCTCAGATATCATTCCTGCTTAATGATAACTTAGAGAAGAAAAGAACGTCCCAAATGGCCCAAAGGGGTAAACCGAAAAGTGAGGGGGAAATTAGGTTTCCCGGAGCTCATAATCATAATATTATTGTTTGCTATGTGCAGGAGTTTCCTGTGAATATATATATATCTTTTTCTGCATTCCTCTAGGAGCACCCACTTACACTTCGAGCAGTGACCAAAGTAGTAACTGATGAAACATCTACTTACTATATAAGGCAGAAAGAAATGGACCCCGAATAGACACCAATCACCGGTGCAAAGCTGCAAATTTCAAGCAAATTAATTTAAAAACAGAAATGTTGTCTGTTTCTGACCAATCTGCAGTAATGGTTGTTCTCCAAGCAACCGGACTCGTTTCCGTCTTGTTTGTTTGTGTTTTCCACTTGTGGACCTCCCCAGGGTCAGTTTTGGCCATTTACGCTGGTCTTTGGGCAATTTTCCACTTAAGTGAATATTGTGTATTAAAGCTGTATCTGCCCCGAACCGCCAATTGCTGGCTGTTTTTGCTATTTGGCGCTAGAGGTGCTGGAAACTTGTTTGCGGTCCATTTGGCTAGTGGGATCGAATACTGGCTAACAAAAACGTACTGGAAATATCACGGGTTTCCCCTTTTGGGAATTTCCATCGCTTTAACTGGCATTACCGTTCGTGGCTTAGCCATTAAGCATTGTGGCAATTCATTCTCCCATTATATAGAAACAGAGGAACCCAGAACTCTAGTCACTGAAGGTGTATATGGATGGGTTCGACACCCTAGTTATCTTGGGTTTATTTTGTATGTGATGGGGATGCAATTGTTGTTTGGAAATATTGTTGTTTATGTGATAAGCATGGTGATTCTTTTCCGGTTCTTTCTGATGAGAATTCGGTTGGAAGAACTAGTTCTTATAAACAATTTATACGGAGAAGAGTACGAGAAGTATTCAGATCGAGTTTCTGCGTTGTTTCCATTGATATATTAGACCTTTTTCTTTGGCTTGGGGCCCTCTTTTTAGCTTTTCATACTATTCCCGGTTCAACTGATCCAAAAGCAATTGATGTAACTTATGAGGCAATTGATGCGGATTTCTTGGGAGCTTGTAACCATAACTCAATAGAAAATCTCAATTCTCTAACAATCAAATAAGCAACACCCAGATTTATCGGCAAAAAATTCATTTTCAAGAAAGCACCGTTCTTCATCAAGATACACTAGAACCCCATCTTTCTTAAACTACAAGCTTCTGTTCATGAACCGTCTTCTAGTAAATGCCAACCAGTGCTTACTAGGCACAGATTCATCGTCAGCATAAACCCTCTTCAACAAACGGTCAGCCAACTCCTGGCGGAACTGCTGCAAGTAACTACGCAACAAATCAGCATCATTTCTTGACCCCGGCGCCTGATAAAGCGCATTCATTGGGAACCCGACATCTCCGGGTAATGAAAAAGAGTCAAGAGCCAAGTTATTTAGAACACGGACTCCCTCTCTATAGTTGATTTTTGGCGACAACTTTGACAAACAATCGCTAGCAAACAAGATCCCATAGATAAGCAACCGGTCAGCCGGCCCTTTAATGTCAAAATTCTTAAAAAACGAATTGGCCCTGAACAAGTCTAGCGTCTCTTCAATGATATCATACTCTTGCGTTGGAGGATATGACGGACCCCTATAAGTGGTGTGGATTGGCAACAAGACGATATTTCCGACGGTTCTTTCGGACTCGCCGAGAAATGTAGAGTGGTATGCAGGCATTGAGGTATAATCTTGGCTTTTTTTATTGTTTTGGGTGTTTGGTAGAGGGGTTTATCTGTTGATATTGGTGGAGAAGGTGGGAGTATTGGTGTAGGTGTAGGGATGTAGTAACGTGGTGTACGGGTGTAGATATCTCTATGTGGAAGTGTAAATGAAAGAAGGAATTAAAGTCAAGTAAAAGAGGATACACAGGAATAAAAATTGAAATACCTTACGAATGTTCTAAAAAACTCTTTCTTTTTTGTTTTTGTTTCTGGCGGTTCTTAACTATTGAGTTATATTCATGGCCCATTCACTATTCTGCGTAGCTGGTGTTAAGTAGATTGGTTATTAAAGAGTTGATGGGAAGCCCAGGGAGGCCAGAATCGCGGGTTTTTTCAAATTTTTCTTGAATGGAAGTGCGGAAATCCACCTCTATTTATACTTTTTGAAATCGCTGGCCAGGGGCTCATAACCACCTTGGAACATATAATTATACCATGCTTCTAGTGTCTGGTCTTGGGTCTCGGGTCATATATCTCGTTGCTTAATGCTATACACTTCCCAGAAGCACTTTCTGAAAATTCTTTGATACTTGACTAGAGAATTTCATCGCTAGAAATGGAAATCCGAAATGTTATCGTCGTTATTGTTGTGTAGCTCGGGCTTTTCCCGTAGATAGTCGTCTCGTGGGTATGGTGGAGAGTTGGGAACATCAACAGGAGGTTTAAATGATAATCCTGAAGAAAAATTCGATACTCGAGATCTTGCATCTTCGTGTTCATATTCTTCGTCACTATCTTCTGCTTCTGAAACATAATGACTCTGTTCGGCAGTGATAATAGCCCGGACTTTAGCGGGAAGTATATCAGGACGGTAGAATCTCAAGTCGACTCTTCCAACGAGATAAAGAATGTTGATGACTGCATCGAAACCTCCCCAAACAATATACATGAGCACCGGGTCACATACTTTGGACAGATGTCTTGCAATTCTATTCTGGAATAGCGAAATAGACCTACCAATGGATCCAACAAGAATAAGAATGGTGGTCACACAAATCAAAGCCATCGAGACATTATGTTTGAGCGAACCTCTTTTGTTGGTGAGACCTTCCACCATATTGAAGTGGTGGTGTGTTGCTGCAATCACTCGAATAGCATGTCTATGGTTACTGTTCCGCTTCATGAACGTTTCCTCTGCCTTTTGAGCAGCACCAGGCTGCACGAAATAGAAAGGAGAAAAGGATTCAATCCACCAAGGCTGATATGTGTACAAACTCTCATCTTTCTTCGTTGGGGGGAAGAGATATGAGAGACCAACCAACGCCATAGCTGTTAAAGAGTAGAGAACAACCATCACACTGGTAAACATGTTAACCTTCTTCCAACGCGTAAAAGTATCTTCACTTAAAAGATGTAGATATGGAATAAAAGCTGCTGCAATGGTCACACCCACCAATACTGCTACCACAGCGTACATTGTTAACATGATTCCCCAAAAGAGCTTTCTAGATCCACCTACAGGGTGTCTCCAAGTGAAGAGTCTTTGTGCCAAAATAAGATCAAAAGAAGCAAAGATGATTGCGGGAATAATAAGAAACACCAGGCTTGTCAATCCCACGTCGATGTTTGTGATGTCTCGTGCCCAGACTGCTCTTAGGGCAAACCCAATTAACATGGCTATACAATTCAAAGCCCATACAAGCGAAATCAAAAAATAGTGGCCTCTTGACGTGTTGATTCCAAAAATTAAAAGGTGGAAAAACGCAAGAACACCGTATATTGCTGTAAAGACTATGCTTGGGGCAAAGTCCGACAGCTTTGGATAGTTGCCAAACAAGTTATACTGGATGGAAACATAGTAGTCGGGAAGGATTTTGGGAAGAGTAGGACCTGTGATTCCTTTGGCAAAATCTACCCAAAATTTGATGCCTGTTCCATCTGCGGGTCCGTTTGCAAGAGAATTGAAAAAGTAGGAGAGTCCCTTAACGGCGGGAAAGGCATCGAAATCATATGGTGCATGGCTTGTTCCATTGATTATATCAACCATAGCGATGTGTTGTGAAAATAAAATTAGAAGTTACCTAGTTTTAATAAGAACTTTGAGCCATGGCAGCGAGAATTGCTTCTTATACATTGATTTTGCAGCCAGAGGCCATTTACCTAATTAGGCAATGTGGAGTGCAGACAGCACTGCCGTGTTTCCTAGCTAGGAATCAACCATATTACCCTAATGGTACAATTTTTGTGCATACGATGTGTATGTTTTGGACTTGGCAAAATTGGAATGTTTTGATGTTTTGAGAGGTTTTGGTTTCTATGTTTTGGTGGGATTACCTGTACTCAGAGGTGGATAACTGAACGGTTTCCAGATTCGATGGTTAGAATTTGAATTTCTCAATTAAACTCGTTTATATGGGGGTTGTGTTTCTGTTATAGTATAATCTTTTTGCTTTTATTCTTGGCTTTATGGCTTTATGGTGTAATCTTTTGGTTGGGAGATTTCTGAGGGTCCGAGGATCTGGTAGCCCTTCAAACGCAAAAGATTTGTGTTGAAAGGAAAGGATAATTGTTTATTTTTGCAAATTGAGATTATTTTTAGAGATTGATCTTTGAAATTCCTGATGAATTTTCTTTTCTGAGTTGCTGCTTCGTTTATTGCCGTTTGTTGCATTCTATGAACTATAGTCGTCTAAATCACTCAAGAAGAAAGAAAACAATAGCAAATCTTCAGGTTTTCCTTTTCCTCGATTTGCTTTCTCCCCCTCTTTTCAGTCAAAATCTCTTTTAAATGACATCTTTCACCACATCACTCTTGTAATAGTCTATTCGCCTATCATAATTGGAGAATATTGTACAAGATATGGACTCAAACCAATTGAATAATGCCTTTCGAGCTAGCAAAGTTTCAATTTCTCTGGGTTTAAAAAAGTTTTATTCCTTTCTTGGAAGGTTTGTTCATCCGACTTCTACTTCAATTGATTCAATATACCAATAAACGATACAAAACATACAGAAGTGACGAAAATATTCAAAAATATTTCCTCCAAGATTAAATGCCGTCACTTAAAGTCGAAAATTTCCGCTGGACTACTGTATTTAGCCCCATTTGATCCTCTCACTAGCCACCAGGTCCTCACTAGCCACAATTAATATTGTAGCCATGCACTGAATACATCAATAAATGTAACCTCAATTCACATCCAAAAAGGGCTTTTGGACCCAATAGTCAAATATCACATTCTTATTTCTCTGCATGATTACATCATTTCCTGCAACATAATGCATATCTCTTTGACTTCACCACACCCCGTCGGCTCGTCTCCACACTCAACACTGTCTTTTCCATGCCTAGTGTATCCATTGACTACTCGAAAGCAGCAGACGCGTTGAAGTTGTTGTCGGACGCATCTGGCAGTCCTTTTGTCGTATCAACACCCTTTGGCTTGTCTATTTTGGAGATCCAGGGCCAGTTACTTCTTCCACCATCGGTACCTCAAACAGAGCTGGCAGTAGACCCAGAACAGAGGAAAACATTCGTAAAAGTCGACGATATACGAGATGCTGTCCATTTCGGGAACCTCTCTTTCGACGAAAACGATCCCAATAAGGTAATTCTCTTTATTGGTACCTCCCAAAGACTCATAGGAGCTATAGAAACATTACCTCAACCATTGGGGGTGTTGAGAATGACTACTGGAAACGATAATGCGGATCTTGCTAAGGCACGAATCGTTGATATCATATATAAGAAACTCATATTCAAACACAGACCACTTCCCATCATGTAATCATGGGAAGGAGTAGTTATATGGCTAGTGGGGTAGCCAGGTAGAAAGATTATCAGCTAGTCTGGTAGAAAGATAGTCAGCTGGCAAAGTATCAAGATAGCAAGGTATCAAGAATTCAAGGTCAAGAAATCAAGGTAGCCAGGTAGCCAGGTATAAAGGTATAGAGGTAACCATGTATAAAGGTAGTGAGCTAGCCTGGAAGCAAAATAGCATGGAAGCTAAATAGCATGGAAGCTATCAAACAAGTGTGCAATTTAAAACTTGGATATTGATGCAACGTTGTTATAAGCAACTTGGAACGTCTTGTCTTCCGTGCTAGTGTAGACAATGTTCTTGAAGATGGTCTCGATTTCTTCAGAGCTGAAATGAAGGAACTTCAGCATGTAGCTCACAACGCCGCCATACTTGATTTCGAGAAGCTCTAGAGTGGCAAGCATAGCCTCGGGCCGTGAGCTGATGAGATTTTCAAAACCTTCCTTCTCGATTGTCCAGCTTTTTCTTCCTTTGATGATGTTTTGTTTGATGTCTTCATTCCGAAGCTTACCAAGTCCAGCGATGAATTTACCTCTAATGATATTGTGGTCTGGCTTCAATCCGTAAGTGGTCAATGCGTATTCCTTGGCGATTGTGTCTTTGTCAACACCGGCCAAACTAAGCAAGAGCATTCCAAACATTCCAGTACGGTCCTTTCCTGCGGTACAATGGAATACAAATGGTTCGTTTGGGTGGTCTCTAATGTGCACAAACATTGTACGGAACAGCTCGGTTCCTTCTTCAAGCATGTGGTCGTATTCTTGTGCAAATGTGTACCATGACGTAAGCAAGCTGGTGAAACGGAGAGCTAATTGGTCAGGGGAGTAGAACCCGGTGGTGAACACAGGGTTTGATACTCGGCCAGCATCTTGTAAAGCCTGCGGAACAGCATCTTTGGCGCACTCTTCTAAGGAGCGCAAGTCGAAGATCTTTTTTGTTCCGAGCTCCTTGAGTGTTTTGATTCCATTCTCTTTCACTGTAGCGGTATTAGCGCAACGGAAAATCAAGTTCGACCGAACAAAGTACCTTGTTTTTGGGTTGTTGTTGACGCGGAATGTTGGATTGTAAATTTCCCAACCTCCCAAATCTCTAAAGTTGGCAATTCCCTCTACGTTCTTGAATCTTGATCGACCATTCTTCAATAAAGAGCATCTGGAACTAAATCTTAAAAGCTCCTGGTCCCAACGAAGATATCTAATAATAGCAGAAGCAGCCACTGGGTTGTAATTCACAATGTTTTTTTTTGTAAGAGGAAGTCCATGGGGGTTGTACTCCTCCTTATCACCATCTGTTTGTAATACATGGGTTCCGTAATAATTGTGGTCTGCGTCTTCAATTATTTGAAGATGGTGAGTATATGGACCTCTGTTTAAAGCGTTGGCAAAGAACGCACAGTCTTCCTTTGGAATTATATGGTCTTCAGTACCGTAGATGCTAAGAACAGACCATTCAGGGGATAAATCACGGAGTCCCAGAAGATCAGCAGTAGCAAGGGACTTCAATTCCGATTTTGTGACTCTGACTTTGGCGATTTTGCCATGTCTCAAAGCCAGCTGTTCCAAATACTCGAAATCCTCGTCCAAAAGAGGATATCTATCGTAGACGGTATGAGAACGGTATCTCAGAGAGCAATTGACAAGATTGGGTACCACGATCGCCGAGCCTGCAGTGACTGGGTCCAGAAGAAGCGTCTGTTGTTTACATGCCCATAAGAACATGGCTGCTGCACCCCTCGAATGGGAAATGATGGACAGAAGTACAAAACTACGACCTTCGACGAGTTTGGACGGGCCCAAGATATGGTCAATTACAGACTCAATATCTTCAACATCCAGTTCTAACACTCGGCCCTTTGTGGGGTCTGCCACATCAGCCAGCGATCCACATCCTCGGAAGTCAATTCTTACCGAGTAGTAGCCCAATTCCGCCGCCAACTTGTGGGCAAGAAGCTTCTGGTAACAGTAGTTCCGGTGGCCTCCTTGGCCATGCAAAATAAGTGCAATTTGGTTAGTTGGGGGCGAATAATTCTGCCGGAGATAGTCTTCACGATCCACAGAATGAGGTACCGCTACGGTTCCTCTAACACCGGTGCTGGTGACAATTTCAAACTCCCGGGGTTCGGGAACGGCCTCTAAGCCTTTGTAGAAATCCTGCGCCACTTTTTCGTCCATTTTGTTTCAATTGTGGTTTGTTTCGGGTAGTAGCTAGTGCATGTGCTTTGAAAATTGATAATATTTGGCCTCACTGTGGCTTGTGAGCGAACTGAAGGGGTTTTCGGAGTTTAGGGGAATTTTCCAGGTTTTTTTGGTATGTTTTGTGTTTGTTTATATTTTCGTATTTTTTGTTTGCTCTTTGTTTGTGTTTTTTTTTTTGGTTTGTTTTGGTGCTTTTGTAGTGAGGTAGCTTTTACTGATATTTGATAAGATTTGATGAAATTTGTTAGCATTTAACAAGAAGTGTGAATGTTGTCAATCCTCATCAAAAAAGTTAAAGAAATGAACGAAAAAGAGAATTTTAATTTGAAATTGATTTTTCTTTTTGCCTTTTTCTTTTTGTTATCTTTTCTGGTACCGTCTTCTTTACCCCTCAAGCATGGTAATCTGTCTTGTTTGAAAAATCAGAAGAGAACGTACAGAAAAGCTCTTGTGCGTCAAAATAGAGCTCGTAAACAGAAAGAAACGTGCATAATCGCGATCAAAATTCATAACCAAGAACTTTATAACCGCTGTGCGTCTGCCCGCCCCGTTATTTTTCATTCTTCTTGCTTTGATCTATCAAAACTACTGGATTGTAGTCGAATCTAGTGGAATCTAGTCAAATCTAGCCAATTCCACTCAATTCCACCCAATAACCTTCTACTTAGAATGAATAGCTTCAATGCTGATAGACACATCTACCTGAAGATCGGTAAAAGCCTTCTGGATAGACACTCAACTCAACTTTCAGCACAACTCGCCGTATTCCAATCGGCACTCGTCAATTTTGCCTCAGACCATTGCGATGAAATCAAAAAGAACCCAGAGTTTCGAGAAAAGTTCACGAAAATGTGTAATCTGATTGGTGTGGATCCATTGGAACTTCTTCTATTTGTAGGTGCTGGATCGAAAAAGACAAACGACTTTTACATGGGTTTGGCTATCCGTGCGGTGGAAATATGTCAGGAAACAAGAGATATCAATGGCGGACTCATATCGCTCAAAGAGCTCCATTCTCGTCTTCATGATACTTTTACGGTTCCTCTTACCGTGACCGAGGACGAAATCACTCGTGCGTTGGGCTTTTTGGCCAGTTTGGGCAAAGGTTATGAGACTTTACGAATAAGGGATCTGATGTGGGTCAAGTTTTCTGGTCCTGCTGGCTCAGGAACCATTACAAACGATGAACGTAAGGTTTATGAGTTGTGTGCCTTTACAGGCGGTTATGCTACTCATCTGTTACTCCAAGATAATTATGGCTGGGATAAGGTACGTGCCAAAGCTGTTATTGAAGACATGATTCGAAATGGACTCTTGTGGGTTGACTCACAGGGCCCTGATGGTCAGTGGCAGTATTGGGAGCCTTCTTGGATATCTCAAGATTAACATTTGTTTATTTGAGCTTTGATATGTTTATGAAATCTTTATTATCTTCTTGAAATCATCAATCTTTACTAATAATCCTTATTATCTTCCTCTACAAAAACATCCTACTTTGGTTCAGTCAAAGATTGCACAGAATCAGTATCAGTACCCTGTCTTCTTAACCTCTTTTCCCGGTGACGTCTGTTGATTTCTTCAACTGTACCTCCTAGCTCTCTCTGTGACAACGGAACATACATCTTGAAACATCGACCAATACCATTTCCAATGTTGATAGCTCCGCCTTCTGAACTGATTCTTCCCACTTCATTGGATTGTAAGTATTTCTCGGCCATCATGCGAGCAATATTGGACTTGAGCTGGTAATCAAGAAGGAGACCGTTGAATCTGGCGTATTCCTTTCTCAATTTGTGCACCTGGGTCTTGTTGAAGTCTTGTTCTAGTGTAAGCCATTCCATTTCGGGGAAAACACAGTCATACAAAACAAGAGGAATGTCATTGGCCATTTCATAGACTGGTTTGCTGGGATACTTCTCGATATTGCATAAGTCAGTGACTATCGAAGGAGCTTCGAGCCCCTGGCCAACAATAAAGAGAATAGCAATCATACACCGGACCTGATGCCAGAGGAAAGCCGTTCCTTTCAAGTCAAAGACATAGAATTCATCGTCAAAGGGTAGGATTTTAGCAGAATACACTTGACGTACATGGCTAGTGATCTGCTTCGAACCATCGACCTTGCAAAAGTTCCGGAAATCGTTAGAACCCTCGTACATGGCAGCAGCCTCTCTCATCTTCTCGATATCTAGACCGTCTTTCTTGAACAAGTACTTGTAGTGACGGTATGAACAACTGAACCGAGCATCAAAGTCTTGTGGAGGACGGAGACACACGGCAGTGATACGGATATCCGTTGGCAACATCGAGTTAAGGATAGAAATGTAGGGAAGTTCTTTCGGATCCGAATCCTTTCTTGCTTGGTCCTCTTTAGAGAGTGCAGAACGAACATCTAATGAGATCACTTGGTTCAATGCACTGACACCTTTATCTGTACGGCCACATCTACTGAAGTTACACAGAGCTGGGTCTGCGCTTGGAATCAACTTTGCCTTTGCCATGGCTTGAAGAATCTCTTCCTCGACCGTTGGAAGCGGCGTTGGTTCTTGTTGGTAATTGAGTCCATTATAGTTCCATCCCATGTATGCAAAACGGAAAGCCACGAATCTATTTTCGAACTTTGAAAAATCGAACTTTCGTTTTTTTGAAGCGTTTTCATTGGTTGGGTTTTCATTAGGTTTCTTGTTATCATTCTTGTTCCCAGTCTTGTTGATATTATTATTGCCATTGTTATCATTCTTTCCATTGGAATTCTTCCCATTGCTATCACTCGTTCCGTTGTTATCATCTTTTTTCCCTTTCTTCTCTGTCTCCTTCTCTTCAAGCTTATCTCTTGACCCACTAGCCAAAGTCAGATTCTCAAGCAGAAGAATTCTCTGAACCAACTGAGCTTTGGTCCAGTTTTCATACTCTGCCTTTCCTGGAAGAACGGGTTTTTCCGACTTAACTATGAGGTTTATGAGTCGTTGTATCATCGGTGGAGTTGTACTCTTGGGCCAGGTCATCTCATCTCATCTCATCGCGAGATTTCCCCACATAAACACACTCGACAACAACATTTCTTTGCAAAAGAATACTTAATTTTGGTTGGAAAAAGTTGGAAATTGTCAAAATCCCATTTCCTAATCTCTCCATGTCGTCTCTTCTGTGGAATCTGTTACAGCCATTGCTTCATCCATGGCTTTACGAGGCCCTCTTGTCTTTGGGCTACCCAGCGATGACCCCAGTCCAGGCATCCACCATCCCGCTATTTAGCAAAAACAAAGATGTTATTGTGGAGTCTGTTACCGGTTCCGGTAAAACTCTTTCGTTTGTTGTGCCTGTGTTGCATCATGTGTCCAATCGTCTCTATGGTGTTGTGGGCGGGTCTGAGACGCCAGAACCAGTCAAAAGGGGCCATTTTTTGGCCGTGGTCGTTGCACCAACACGTGAATTGGCCAGCCAGATCAAGGATGTCTTTGATCGCATTGTAGAGTATCTCCCCGAGAGCCATACCCCTATCCGGACCCAATTGGTCGTGGGATCTCTTAACTCCACCAGAGAAAACCTCGAACAGTTGCTAAAGAGTCGAAGCCAAATTTTAGTGGGAACCCCTGGTCGATTGAATGAGATTCTTTCTTCCGTTAAAATTAGTTGCAACTCTGTCGAGGTAGCCGTTCTTGATGAGGCAGACAGATTACTTGACTTGTCGTTTGAAACCGAAGTGGAATCCATTTTGAAAATGCTCCCGAAACAAAGAAGAACGGGTTTATACTCCGCTACATTGTCTGCAGCAGGTGATAGAGTTTTCCGTACGGGAATGATGAACCCTGTCAGAATCTCTGTTCAGAATAAGTCAAACAAGAAGGCAGCTCCATCGTCATTGTCCATTCAATACATGGTTGTTGATCCCGAACGGAAGCTTAGCACATTTTTGACTCTTGTCGGCAACTACCGATTTAAGAAGTGTATTGCCTATTTTCCTACATGTGCCTCTGTTAAGTTCTTCCACAACATCATTGCTGAACTCAGTGGCTTCAAAGATATCCAGTTCTTGTCTCTCCATGGTCAGCTCAGTACCCAGGCTCGGATGAAAATTCTTCAGACTTTTGTCGATGGCGATTCTTCCCAGAAGAAATATGTCTTAATAACCACAGATGTGGCAGCCAGAGGAATTGACGTCCCTGATGTTGATTTAGTGGTTCAACTTGATCCTCCAACTGACCCAGATATGTTTTTGCATAGATGTGGCAGAACAGGTAGAGCCAACAAGGCAGGAAATGCTTTGGTGTTTCTCAACCAAAACTCCACCGAGGAAGATTTCGTTGGCTTCATGGAAGTTAAGAAGGTTTTCATGGCTGAAATGGACCCTCCTTCCACCGATGAAACGCACGCCAATTTAAGTGAAAAACTCAGGAAATACATGCTCGAAGACAGAGCACGTCATGAAGCTGCTGTTAAAGCATATGTCGGTTATGTCCGTCACTACCAAAAGCACGTTGCATCTTCTATCTTCCGTCTTCAGAACCTCGATTACCTTGGAATAGCCCGTATGTACGGTTTACTTAGGCTTCCAAAGATGCCAGAAACAAGATATATTCCTGCTGAAAAGTTCCCAGAAAACGGTTGGTTAACCGATGTGGTGATCGATATGGACAAATTTGCATACGCAGACAAGGAGAAGGAACGCCTCCGTTTGGAGACCCTTGAAGAAACCAAAGCTAAGATGATAAAAGATGCAAAGGCAAGAAAACTTTTGAAAAAGAAAAACGAGTCTTGGTCCTCCAAAGCTGACGTCAAAGATACCAGGGCAGAGCGTCGTGAAAAACTGAAAAAGAAGAGAGAAGCAATCCAACAACAGATAATGGAGGAATCTTCCGACGACGAAGACAGCAAAGAAGATTGGAAAGATATCGTCAGGCAAAACAAAAAGCAAAAGACTGCCCTGTCGTCCATGCAAGGGTCTTTTGATGACTTATAGAGCCTTCCATTTCTCACTAGTGGATTTGATTCCATCGAAAACATAAACGTTATCCAATGGAACATACTGAGCAGTGACTATCTTCAAGATTTCCTGTCCAGCGATGCCTCCCATGAAGCTACTTACGTTGAGGTACCTGGAGGTCTTATGAATGAAGATCTCGCTTAAGACTTGTTCAACTGCGGGTGATACTGGGCCCGCGGAATGTGTCATTTGGCGGAATGTGTTCAAAAATCTTTCGAACTCGATCCCTTTGTCAGGGACGATTTCTTCACCTACGCATGTCTGATTCTTGACTTCTTCAACCTCTTCGAGCCATTGGTCAAGAGCCAACATACCAAAATAAATGACAAGCAAGGATGTCGAGCCGCCGTCCAGTTCGGAAAATTTCCCGATTTCGGTAATCAACAGCGCTTGGGAAAGGAGGGAAGAGCCGTTGGAAGCATGTAGACGGGCCGAGTTCTTACACAATGTAGAGATGGTCTCTGGATCCGGCTGGGTGGCCATGGAAAGCAGTCTAGATAACTGTTCAATCTTCGAAACAAGTATTTCTTGATCAAGAGATGCCTTTTGTCGATAGATTTGTTGAAGACGGACGTAGTTAGACGTTGTGGATACCATATCTGGAAGGACGCCCGGGAGAGGAAGTGTATTGTCATTTTCCTCTGCGAATTCACGAAGAGCACGAATAAGAAGCCAGAACTGAGATTGGTTTTTTTGGAGCTGTTCGTCTGAAGTTTCGCTGCGAGAGAATAACGTCTCGATAGAAAGAGGTACTCTAGTAGGTTGCAAAGCCCTGTGGATCGACTGTGAAGCCTCTATGAAGTTTGTTTCTAGGCCCGTATCGCGAGCCATTCTCTCCACGTATTGTTGGCGAAACTCTGTTTTCTCGCTGTATGTCAGAGGTAGCCTTAGAGGGAAAGAGGAACACTTATCTAAGCTCCAACGTTGTAAAGCCTTCAAATAGATAACAATATATGGCACATGTGCATGATCAGCATCATCTAGTTCATCAAGTTTGAACGATTCAGCATAATCGGCCAATTCGGGCCAAGGACGGTCGAGCCGTAGATCAAAAGTAGGAGACGGGTCATGGGTCTCCAACACTGTTGTTTCGTAGCGAGATATCCTTAATGCGCCGTAAAAGCCACATGTCCATACTCGTAACAAAGCAATGTTAATTGGCCACAAAATGGCGTCAAGAGTCTTAAGCGCATCTTGGGTGACAAATCCAGTAACTACGACCACGTCGAATTGACACCAGAACTCTTTTTTCGTCAACAAAGATTCCAAACACTCGGAAACAGGATTTCCTATCACATCTGAGTTCAATTCACAGACATTCCGACAAATTGAGCTTGCAGTATTGCATCCGATATCGGTCTCATTTAAGAAGAAGTTTCCGCTTAAAGATGCCGCCGTAACCTCGGAATCATCGATTATCGTAAACGCTCCTATACCGGGAAGAACCAAATTTTTCAAAATCTCGGCGCTTGTTGTGTTTCCGTTGATAATACATACGTGAGACTGCTGTAGCCGAGTCTGGCCTCCAGTCTGCCAAAGCCGGACCTGCCGGTCGTATCTTGGGTCGTTTTCTTTCCGCATGTGAAAGGGGTTGCGAGGGGTAAATACTGCGCTTTGATTGGCTGTCTAAGTCGGCGTGGTGTTGTTGTTTGTTTGAGTTTGTTGAGAGTGAAAAATATTGTAGGGAGGCCTAGTCAATTAGGTGAAGATAGAGACTAGAAGAGAGAAGAAGAGGTAAAAAGAGACAATAAAGGGGGGAAATAGGAATTATATTTTGAATTTTTTGATTATACATGATCTAAATTTCAGTTTCAATACCTTAAATTATATACACTTCTCGTGTCTTTGTCTTTTTGTTCTGTTTTGTCCTGTTTTGGTCTGTTGTTCACTTAGTGACGTCATCTGACCTAATAAAGATCAATCAATATCGTGGAAAGCCAAGCTTGGTAAACAGTCGTACTGTTTGTCAAGAATTAAATAAAAGATAATAAGGGAAATTAAACACGTGCCCCCTCCACTTACCTAAGCCGGGTCACATTATAACACAATTCTTATGATTCACCACCTCTCCGTACTTTTCTCTTTCCACTTCCTTCAACTTCTCCTTGACCTCGATGGGGAAGTTTTTCTTGATGAGCTCCATTGCCTCAACGTCTAAATTACTGGAGTCCGCCAACTCAATGGCGTTAGGGCTTCGGCACAAGGGACAATCCGTCTGGTGACGCTGCTTCATCTTGACCATGCACCGTACACAGAATATATGTGAACACACAAGACGGATTGGCTTGAAAGCAACTGACATACAGATGGGACACGTATAGTCCTCGATCTGAGGTATCAACTGTAAGAGCTTGCTTTGAATCAAGAAACAGATGTTCTGTGTAAGCGAAGACCCATGAATAAAAACATGATCCTTCAGGATAAGATCGGGGAACCGGCTGGAAACATTGAGAGAGGTTTGCTTATCGAACTTCTTCAAGATCTTCTTCATAGCAGTGGCATTGATGGCTTGAAACTGGAGCATCTTGAGAAGACGCATATTCAATGCCATAAATTGTTCACATGAGGCAACACCGGTCTTTTGTTTGAGACGGTTGATAATATGTACTTGTTCGACTCGGGAAGTGAACTCCGCCAAGTTCTTCTTCACCTGGTCTCCGCTTCTCTCCAGTGTAAGCAGCGAAGTCTCATTGTAGCGAAAAAACACTTCAGAGTCAAGATAGAGTCGGAAAAACTCCCGCCAGACATATAGGTCAGACCGCTTCTTAGTGAGAGAAAGCACGTTGTCGCTGAGCTTATCAATTTGGTCCATAAGAAAGAGTTCCTCCTTCTTACGGATATTATCAAGAGACTGCAACTCGCTGTTAAGCATTTTAAAGAAAGTGTGGTCGGAGTTAAGCATGATAATGATTTCGTTTTCATTGTTCACGTGGACAATATCGTCCGTCACTTCTTCGAGGTGAGATGACGTGGGCGAAAGAACTAAATGCTTTTCTTCATCTTCTCTTACCTCTATAATGTGGCGATCTTCGTCATCGTCGGAATGTACAATGGATCGTAACTTACTACGGATTTGATCCGCCAATATGTGGATATGGTCCGAGAGGTGCTGGTCATTCTTGTCGGTATCATTAAGAACGATCTTCAAATAAGGAATAACATTATTATTGGTCTTCTTGAGAGTATAATGTGCGACGATGGGGTTATCAGGAGTGGCGTCATCGTGATACATCTCCACGGTCTTATCCCTTGCTTCATCTTGCAACAAGATCTTCAAATCGGCCAGAGAAAGGCCCAAAAAGGCAAGTTCCTTGACCACTTTCGATATGCATTTCTTCAACACTTTATACTGAATAGCTGCCTCTACCCATTCTGGGAGAAGGCCTTCTTCTTGAAGGGTCTGTTCCAAAACCTTAGCGAACTTCATAATAAGAACTGGGAAAGGGAGAAAAGAAGTAAAAGATAGATTTCTGGGCCAAAAAAAGTTTGGATTTCAAACACAAACACGATTGGGTGCAAATATGCAAATATGTAAACACGGCTTATTAATTATCGGTTTTTGGGCTATAAGCCCTCTGTGCGGCTGGTGGGTTTCAACAAGCGGAAAAGAAGACACACCGGCGGTATTTATGTCTCCCGAGCGGATATGAGCCCTGAGATAGCCTTGTGCAGTCTTAATGAATGCGAATAGGGAATTTAATTTCGCAGAGGGTGATTTTGGTGTACGTTTCTAGGTGACAGATGCTCATCAGATAATTGAAAAACCAGCATTTGATTAGCGGTCACGTGATTCGGGTTACATATGATTTGGGATAGGGCCAGACACAAAAAGTACGGGGTAAATTCTTTTAAGAAAACGTTGTTCTTTCCAGGAGGAGTTATTAGAGTTCAAAGTTTTGTTTGTTTGTTTTTTTTGAGCCTTTTGGGGCAGTATTTGGCGAGTTCCACGGAAAACGTGGGCTGTATAGTGAGCATGGAAGAGAGGTATGAAAGGAAAAGGGAAAGAGGTATAATATGGCAAATGAAAAAAAAGAGTTAACTTCCTTGATAAAACACGTAGATTTGCTAAGAGTACTTGGCTATTGCTATGTGCAGCCATCATGCAATATACGGGGATTAAGGATTTAGCGCTCGTAAAATTACGTCAACATTTAAGACAAGGTGCATATAACTATAAACATCTGGTTATCATACATGCACAAGACAGGGTAAACGAGGCAGTAAATGTAATAATTTTAGTGGAGGAAATTAGAAATTCTAATTCATATCTAGAATTCCTATTTGTTTCATATAAAAAGTTACACAAAAGAAAACAGAGTTCATTTTGCATCTTCTTTCCATAGAAGTGACGTGCATAATCTTCGCCTGGCTTGTTTTAGAGAATTTCAAAGACAAAATTGTTTCAAGAATTAGTTGGATTAATTCTCTTTTCTTTCTTTTCGTATCTTTCTTCTCCATTTTGTTTCTCTCTCTTCTCCCTTTTTTACCTCAACTTAAAATCAAGTTATATTAATACTAATACTTATACAACAGCACAAAGACCAAAAGAGTATGGAATCAAAAGAATAGAAACCAATCGACTTCTTATTTTTCTTCCTCTCACATTCCTTTTTACTCCATTTCCATGTTGTCTACAAGACGGAAGTACTCGGCAGACAAAAGCTCAACCCGACCAGAAATCTTCTTCTCATGATCTTCCAAAACTTCAATAGTAGAGGTTATCCATCTGTTGCAAACATCAAAGAGTTTGACGCTCAAAAGATTCCTGTTGGATTCATCTTCAATGGGAGAGTCCTGTTGTACGACCCCATCTCTTTTTTCCACCAACTTAGCCCGGAAAGCTATTAAATCCCCGATCAAATTCCGAAACTCGACCATAATAGTTGAATGTTCAAACAAAATTCTGCTTTTGATTAACAACTTTTCGCCGTCGCGCATGCGTTGCAATTGACTCACTGTCTCATTAGCATCGTTGTTATACGTAGCACATTGCAGCTCCACCTGGGTCTGAATGGAAGATAATTCTTTAATCCATGATTCACCAACAGCCGCAGTATCTTCTTTATCCTCCTGGGGCTCTGCTCTCAATAATTCATAGATTTCGCTGTTGACTCCCTTAGCTAATGAGGTAATCTCGACAAAGAACCCATTGAAGAAAATGTCAATGCTTTCTTGATCAATATCACTTCCATTGCTCTTCCGAATCTTGCCGAACATGTTTTGAAACGATCTCAGGGGTTGCTGCGATGCTGTCTCTTCTGAAAGAGCATAGTTGGATGCAACTCGGGTAATACTTTGGGAAACGGCGACTTTTTCAGGTTTGCTGACCACAGTGATAATTCTACCGCCCAAAATAGATGTATTTGGTCTAGTAGCAGTAGTAGTGTTTCCACCTTCGTGAATAATGGTAATCTCCCGTTCTCCAAGAGTGATAACAATAGCATCGCCTAAAGGATCGACGGTAACAACACCTCCTCTAGGAATAATGGTCAAAGCTTCTACTCCAGGGATTCTTTGCCTATTTCGTCCCTCAGCAGTGAGAATTACAGCTCCAGACCCGGGCACGATGGCCACAGCCTTCTCTCCGGAAGATATTGTTGCAGAAACGTCATCAATACAAATGGCAATGTTTTTATAGCCCGCAGTAATGGTTACAGGTTTAGACGTTTTTTTTTTCTTGCGAGAAGAGCGAGAAAAGATCTTGTTTCGCCCATTCTCCTTGACAAGACTATCTACTCTCTTAGCACCCAAATCCAAAACATCTTTGCCGCCGGTATCAATGGTAACAGCAATATCATTGTTTGTAATTTGGAGTTCTCTTCCCTTTAAGATAGTTGAACCGAATCTCTTGTGATCAACTGTCACTATCTTGTCACCTTCAGTGATAGTTACTGTCTTGTCACCGGCAGTAATCGTGAAGGCCCCATCTCCAGCAGAGATTACAAACTTCTCTGTTTCAACGGTTCTTGCGTCGCTACACTCAGTTACAAATGAAGCTGCTCCCTTTAGGGGAACAGGTCCCAAAACTTTGAAACGTCCCGGAGTCCACACATTAGGGTCTCCAGGATGGATTTGGAGAGGGTCCGAATGAGCAACAGAGTTCATTACTAAAGAAGAAGAATTTAAAACGGTTTATCTTACTAGACGAGTGCTTTAAGAACAATACAATTTATGTGATACTGGTCAAATAAAGAATAAAGTACAAAAGTAGAGTTCAAAACGCGACACGAAGACGACTCTTTATAGTCCCAGATTCAACACTATATCTTACAGGATGAAACTTGAATCTAGACTCATTTTCTTGCTTGTTTGGGGTATTTTTAGCAATCTTTCGTGTATATATAGAGTTCTGAAACATGTATCTGCAGAACTATGCGTTGTGGTTTCAGGCAGTTGTGGTTTCAGGCAAACCACAACTGGAAGTTACAATTCGGGTAAAATGAACCAAAAATAACTCTTTACGGATGAATTCAAAACATATTTACTAAAAAATATTGCAAATTTCAGGACGAACGAAAATAGCCAAAATTAAAAAAAAAGATACTCCGATACCGGGAGTCGAACCCGGGTTTGCTCGGTGAAAGCGAACCGTGATAGCCGTTACACTATATCGGAATTAGTTGTGAATGTTAGGAGAAACGCAAAGAAGTCTCAGAAACCTCCCATTTAGGAAGTCGTACCGAGAAAGCCGGAGATCTCGTGTCTTCCGCTTTAGGAAGTCTTAACGAGAAAAGCCGGAGATCTCGTGTCTTCCGCTTTAGGAAGTCTTAACGAGAAAGCCCGGA